>CATLJY010000291.1:0-192183 GCA_949987705.1 Thereva unica | reverse complement strand
TGTTCAATGTTCAAAGAATGTGGCCAAGCAACCGCAAGTTATCCTGGAATTAAGCGGCCAGGTCCTCCACATTCTTGGCATGCAAATTACCGGGAATGGGGAAAATGGAGACAGACAAGGTGTGTCCACTGCGAGTCTGTACTAGAAAGGTGTATAATAAGGATGTATCTATGAGCTATACTACTTTAATACTAAATATGAAATATTTTCTGTTGTCATTTTCATGCAAAATTCTAATTTTTCATTGTTTTTTTTTCCATGGAAAATTCGATTTAACTATATATATATATATATACATACACACACACATACACACTTTTTTTCCCCCTCTCTGTCCAATTGGGCCACTAGGGCACGGTGTTTTATTTTTATTGGGGAAGCATAGCATACTTATTGCCATAGTTATAGGCTTGTTGTCGAAATTCCCGACGTGTCCGATTCTGATTCAGTCAATTCATATAATTCCTCAGCTGCTTTTTTTAATTCGTTTTTTGCCAATGTTGTCCACTCCTCCTTGCTTCTGGAGTACTTTCTAAAATCCTGTTCCAGGGAATCTTTCCACGTGTATATGGGTCTTCCTACATTTTTCTTGCTTCTGTGATACTTTAATGCTGCCTTCAGTAAGTGATTTCCTCTCCTTCGTTGGATGTGGCCCCAGTAGGCTATCCTGTACACCGTTATTTTCTTGGTAATACTTCGGCCGTCTAGAAAATCTTTTACTTTTACCCTTGGTGGTTTTCCTTTTGCTGCCTGCATTATTTGCTTGGCAATCGTTTTTTCATATCTTCTTAGTTTGTTTCTGTTCGCCTTGGTTATAGCAGCCACCTTTAGTCCGTATGTCATTGTTGGTACTACTACCGCTCGATACATTTGCTTTGCTAAGCTCTACGGTATTTTATGATCCTCCACGAATCTCGCCACCATTCTTCCAGCTCTTAATCCTTGTCTACATCTTTTGTTAATGGTTTCGTTTCTGCACAGCCCGCTGGTCAGGTACGTCCCCAAGTACTTAATCTCCTTTACAATCTTTACCTCTTTTCCTGCAATTCTTAGAGTTCCCATGCTCCCCCCTTCCGCTCCTGGGTGTCTTATCATCGTTTCTGACTTGCTCCAGTTTATGTTGAGACCTACCGACTCCAAGAGTTCTATGAGTTCCTTTATAACCTCCTCCAGGACCTCCATATCATTATCTGCCAAAATGATATCATCCGCATACACCAGGATTAGAGGGAGCTTTATTTCTTCGTCCTGCTTTAATTTTATCCTGGGAAATATGTCCGCTATAGTTTCCAATACCTCATTTAGTACCAAATTAAACATACTTGGTGACATGGGGCATCCTTGTTTTACTCCTCGCTTTTTCCTTAATTCCCTTGTTGTTTGACCAAACCATTTTAAGGATGTTTTTTCCCAGAGGCAGGTTTTTATAATTCTGTTTATCAAATACGCCGGAATTCCTTTTGCCTTTAGGATTTTACCTGCCACTCCTAGTTCCACTCTATCAAAAGCTTTTTCTAGGTCTAAGCTTATTATAATCAGTTTGTTTCCTGCCCTCCATTCCTCTTCCTGTATGCGCCTTATCACCAGCATGTGATCATCTGTAGATCTATTCTTTAGGAATGCCGCTTGGTAAGTTCCCATCTCTGTTATGAACTGGTCTTTCTTTTTCATCAGCAATTTGGCGTATATTCGGTATCCTACTTGGCAGAGCGTTATTCTCCTATAGTCCTTAGTGCCTTTGGGGTGTGGTTTCTTTGGTATAGGGAACTGGATTGTTTGTAGCCATTCTTCCGGTGGGGCATTGTGTATCCATATCTCTTGGATTATTCTCACCAATTGCTCTATTCCTTCCGCTGGTAAAGCCTTGATAAGTTCTGTGGATATCTGATCTGTTCCAGGCGCTGTTCCTGATCTGGTTCCTTGTATAACTTCCGTAATCTCTTCCATGCTGGGGGGTTCTCCCAGTGGCCAATGATCCTTTTCCTCTATCAGGGCAACATCAATTCCTTCCGACATTTCCAATTCTTTTTCCCATTCCCTAATTGGAATGTAGTGGGTTACCTTATTCCCCTTCTTCTTCTTATTTTCTCTAAAGAATTTGTAGGTTTTGTTTAGCCGAGTTCCAAATTCATATTCCCCCAGATTGTCGAAAAACTCCTTGCATTTTTCCGTTTTCCACCTTTGTGTTTCATTTCTCATTGCCCTCGCGGCGTCCTTCACTCTCTCCCTCCATAAAGGGTTTTCCTTGTCCCTATTTCTTCTAAATAGTGCTTGTTTTAACTTAGCTAACGCTCTCCTTCTCCTCGGAGTTAGGGCCGCTTTCTTCTTTAGTGTCTTTTCGGCTGCTTCCTTGATGCAACTTGTTAGTTCATGCCATTTTATCTCCGCTGTTTGCTTCTCTAGACGGTTGGGATTCTCTTTTTTCCTTACTTGCCTCTGTATTTCTTCCTCATAGTCCTTTGCGCCTTTCTTCGTCTTCAATATATCCAGGTTCCATCTCCTGTTGTCATATGTTTCCTGATTCCTTGCTTCTTTGTTTCTGGTATGACTTTTTGGAAAGCAGTCTCTGATTATTTCCATTTCGCCCCATACTATTTTATGGTCCGAGATTGTTCCCTCTATAGATTTTGCTTTCACATGTTTGACTGATAAGCCTCTCTCTCCCTTTAACTTACGTACCATTATGTGATCCAACTGCGATTTCTTGTTTTTCCCTTCCCATGTTACTTTAGCCGATCTACGACCAAATGTCGATTCTATTACCATATCATGCTGCAAAGCGAAGTTTAACAGAGCAAGCCCTTTCTCGTTTGTTTCTGCATGTTCTAGGTTAGTACCTATTATATTCTTCCTGATTTCCCCGCTTCGGTCTTTGCCTATATGGCCATTGAAATCTCCTATTATTATTATCTCCGTTGTTCTTGTGAACCTGTCAGTTATTCTGCTGATGTCTCCATAGGTTTCTATGCATTTTGGGTTCCTTATGTTTGGCGGGATGTGTACTGATATGATAATTACTGTTCCTAGACTTTGAGTTTTAGTTACAGCTGCGCAAACTCTTTCCGATATTCCCATAAACCGTTGGATTCTGATTTCATGATTTTTTTTTTATGAGGATTCCTACTCCATTTCTTTTTCCGCATAGTCCGCTGCGATACCATATATAGTTATCTGTTTCACATCGGTTGACACTCATGTGTGTTTCTTGGATCCCCACTATGGATAGGTCAATCTCTTCCAACTTTTTGTCAATTTTGTTTCTTTTGTCCGCTGTATTACACCCGCGTACATTAAAGGTTCCTATTCTGAGAGACGTCCTCTTTTGTGTATTTATTGTCTCTGGTGTAGGCTCTACTTCTGTTCTTCTTAGACGGAAGTTTGACGCGTCAGTGTTTGGCTCTGGAACTTCTCCTCCTATTGTTCTTTCGTTACCGTTCATTTTCGGTACGATAGCATTGTAGTGGGTTCCGTTGTACCACAGCTTGTACCTGATGTCTCTGCCAATCCCAAATTCGATTTGGCCACGGATTCTGGGTCCTTGTATGTCAATTCCTATCTGATACATCCTTGTCACTGCTTCCAGTGTCTCTTCACCCGCCCAGGTTCCTTCCTGGTTCAAATTTTCCAGGAAATGCTGTATCCTGTGGTTAATATCTTCTGTTGGGCCCCCTGCCTGTTCCATCTCGATTCCTGCAGCTATATTGTCTCGGAAGATGTTTATATTCTCCCGGATATATTTCACGACTGCCGTTCTTAGTTCCCTGGCCAGCCTCCTGCAGGTGGGCGAGTTTGGTTCCACCCCAAATAGATGGAACGTCAATGCCGCGAACAGACAGTTCCCGTCCCCATCTATCCTAACAATGTTATCTGCGCTCATCATGAACGTTGTAGTATACTGTTTCCTTTCCTTTCTTATCGAACCGTTCCACAATATTCGAGCCCGAATATTTATTGACTCATATAACAATAATATATTAAACAAAATAATAATAATATATTAAATATAATAATTTAAATTAATTATATATTAAATAATAATAACAACAACAAATATATAAATAGATCGAAATATACTATAAAAACGCTGTTTTAAACCAAATTCAAATTCGTTAGCTAATAATTTGTAATTATTATTTTTTCCTTGTCCCTACATTTTTCCCCAGGAGTGTACTTACACTCTTTAGTTTTCCTCAGATCTTCAGACCACTGGCAAGCAGTTCTCTTTAATTATAATGCGTCTGGCAGAGCTGCCGAAGTTACTCCGATCGGAGCACTTGTGCTACTCTCGAGCGGTCTATACTCCTCACAGCGAAATATTACTCCTTAAATTTTATTTCACTATTTCAAAATTTGCACAAAGAATGTAGATTTTAGGACTGCTAGTATATTCTTTTAATACTGGCACTACGTCCTTTATCGGTCATCTAGTACTTTTCTTAATAAGTTTTGTGCTAAAAAATGTTTCTCTTCATAACTTTTATTAGTACTCCCTTGAAAACCCAAATATTCTCCTGATAAGGCGAATTTTGCTCCCCTCAGGAATTACAAAACGGCAGCACTGCGTCTGATTCCCAAAAGTCACTCTCTCCAGGGGAATCTACTAAATCTGCCGAAAATTCAAGAGAACTCTCCCTTCATATCGTATTGAGAACACCGTCACGAACTCATTTGATATCAATATGAATACATAAACCTCCCACTCCCCTCATGAAAGCTGCGTACACTTGAAAAGATCTCTTATCTTTACGCCACTTTTCACTTTTCTCTTCGACTGTTTCCTCTTTCCTCGACACTATTTTAAAAATTAAAAATTATACTCCCTTGTTTCCACTTTAAGGCTTTCTTCTCTTTTCTTCCTCCTTCCGAATTCACAACACAAAAACACAAACTCAGAAAAACAAAAATATTCAATCAAATAAATAATAAAATATTTATATTTTATTATTTAATTATTTAATAGTATTCACTTTTACTTTTATTTTTATTTTCGTCAAATTGCTGTCAGCCAGAGCTCGATCTTTAATCACGTACGTTCTGTTCGGCTTCTTGAACCGAACCTGTAAATTAATGCTTTTAGAACTAATACAAAATTCAAAAAATAACTTTAAGTCTCTTTGACACACGCCTTCAAGAAAGTCGTGCATCAAATCAACTGTTTGATTTTTACATACATCATAATGATTAAGATCAAATAATGGGCTATGATGTTTTACACCAAAACAATTAAGAGTTTTACTGTTTACATACTCGTGCTGATTAGCACAATTAATGAAGCTTTCCGTTGTACGCAATAAAGTATTATTTTGTGATAATGCTTTTTGTGCATCCACTTTTTTCATGGTACAAATGCGACAATAATAGTCAGAATTGAATGATTCATTCATGCCAAACAATACTGATCCAGCAAGATTATCAAAACTTAATGAGACAATAGTACCTTTTATATGAGTGTTTGACTTTTCAATAAAAATACCTTTACTTTCTAAAATTTTTATATCCTGAGTTATTACACTTAATACCGGGTTTATACTAAATTTTTTTACATCAAGGTTGTAACAAAGTGCAAGCAAAAAAATGTTATCTAGTTTAGAATTAACGTAAAAAGGAAAATTATTAATAGTAAAATAAAACGCGCCAAGTTTATGAATTCCTGCTTTACTTCTTAATGCGCTACAGACCTCAAATTCATCATAATTAATTTATTAATTAAAATAGCATTTTTATTTTCTTGAAAAAAAAAAAATGATTATCTCTATAGACGCTACCATCTTTGAAATTGGTATAAACATCAGCATTACTTGGTATTTCATTTACAATAATATTCTAAAACTGTCTCATTATTTAACAAAAATAAAAGAGTTTCTAACAAGGGAATGTAAGTAAATGTACTAGTGACTGGAAGTTGTATATAACGCCCAAATATTTTATCATATTTTTTATCTATTCTAATACCATGAGCTTTATGCACTGGTTGTATAATATTATCAAATTTTTTATCTCGTTTATATTTTGTAAAATAATTTTCTATAACATACTTAAAAATATTTGCAACATCTTTTCGCTCTTCTATGTCAGATGTAATTACAAGATTTTCTAACAGTGCCGTAATCATTTCTATCATTGATTCTAAAATAGTAGTAATTGTGCTATCAGGTAATCCAAGTGAATATAAATGAGATATAAAATTGGATGTATTTTTTTAAATTCGTTTCTATTGTTAAGTTGCTGTGTATCATTTAAACTGCTATCATTGAGATTGTATGGATTAGGATTGTTGATTGTTAAAGCATGTGAATCATTCAAATCATTAACGTGTAAATCGTTTGGAACTTCTTGGATATTTGATGAAGTTAAGCACTGCAATGAACATTTTTTTAAGTGTTTTCTATATCCGTTGTAAGTTTTAAAAATAACAGGACAATCTGAACAACATTTCAGTTTTAGATTAGATCCCTCAATTAGAGCATGTTCGTTACGCAAATGAATACATATTTCATTTATAGTGACAAATTTTAATTGACATACAAAACAATTAAATGCCATTATGTTTAAATTCGAATCTTCAATTTCTCTTTATATTAAAATACATAGTTAAACTATATCCTTTACTTAGATCAAACCTGAACTTTTCAAATAAAATTTATCAACCAATTACTAAATATAATACTAATATAATCTTAAGTAGTACTTTCTTCAGTCAATTTTTTTTAAAAACTTCAATCTTAGTGAATGTGTCAATTACAGTATTGGAACACTCACTATCAATTTTGAAGAAATGATGTTGTAACAGGATCCAGAAGTTGAATAGATCACGGTCAAATTTTGTGTGAAACACGTAGTGAGCCTTGAACAAATAGTCAACCGCCTTCAAAACGTTTTTCGTAGGTAATAATATGAATCTCTGGTCAATTGTAATAAAATACTGATCAACAACTAATTTATTTGGACCACATGCTATCAACTTTGGCTGTTTTCCTTCATCATCATTGCATTGTATAGGAGTTCCACTCTGAAAAGAATGAAAAAAAAAAAAACAGAAATAGATTTTCATGACGTTTCCACTATTTATTAATGAATAAATAATATTTAAAAAAATTGTAGAACATACCTCTCTAAAGACAATGAGTTTTTGAATAATATTTCTAGTTTTCTCTCGTGTAGCCAATTTTTTACCTCTAGCTGTAGGCGGTGTTAATAGAGTAAGACAGAGTATGGAATTCATCAACCGATCCCACTCTGGAAAAATTGCATTAAAGTAAATTTTTTTATTTAATAAATAATAAAACATAATATAACATATAAAATTATAAGTTTAATAGTACCTACTAGAGATGTGTAACTCGCGAGCGAGTCATTCAAAGTGAGCGGCACAATGTGGTGTGCGCACTGAGCCAGCTCACTTGAAAGGAATTGAACGACACACAGCACGCCAGCACACAGCACAGTTTTCACAATTTTTCGCTCTTCCCTTTCTCTCTATCTTTTATTTCAGCGTGCTGGTAATGCTCATTTCCTGAGCATGACACCATGAAAATTGTGAGCTAGGATGTTTTATGTGCTCTGTGCTGTGCCTTGTGTCGAGCATTTCAACTATGCGCTGTGCGTCTTCGGGTTGATTATCGCCTTGTTGCCTTGTTGCGAATTGTGGAGAAAAGAGCTGTTTGGGAGATAGTGTGCTCTATCTTCTGTGCATTGTGTTCATTCAGTTGCGGGTTTTTTTCGCATGCGACAAGAGATAAATAGAGTGTTTTTTTTTCTGATTCGAAGAAATCCATGAAATTGATTTTACGTCAATATTGATAATTGATTTACTTTTACACAACTGGAATTTTTTTATTTTTGTAAGTACAATCTCTTCGAATTATCGAGAAGTTTTTAAAATGTAGGCCCAATTGAAACAAAATAATAAGTGACCTTTTATGAATCGTTATTACTCATGTTTATGTTATTTTTTAAATACATATGAATTGTGATTTTTGTTTATAGTAAATACATAATTATAATATATAAATTTAAAGCTCATTTTCTTTAAAAATGTTATTTCTGAACGAATATAATATGCTAACACTGCTTCTGTAAAACTCTGTTTCTTTATGATTCTCATTATCCTCTCTGATTTTTAAACTAAATTTGCGCTGTAAGTATTTTGTGTTAGCTCACTGTGATGGCTCAGTGTGTTGACTCATTCAAGTGAGTGAGCGCGAGTGTGCTGGCTCAGCAAAAGGTGTCATTTTGCCCATGTCTAGTACCTACCAAAAAACTTTTATCAGATTTTTCTTTTTCATAAACATTTATGATAGCGTTTGCATACTCTGGATAAATTTTCATGAAGCGGTCTGTATCAATTTTGGGAAAAATCAATCGTAACTCGACATCAATCTGAGAAATAAATTTGAATAGAAAATAAATAATTTTTAATCAATATAAAAACGAATCGTTTGACGTTTGCTTACCAGTTCTGGAAAATCCAAAAACCTTGGAAATGTGGTGAAAAAATCTTCATTCTTATACCTAATATCAAAAGTAAAAATTGTCTTCTCAAAAATTTCTTCTTTTTGTTCTACAGTAGCAGACTTCATGAACTCTATAGCATCTTTTAATTCATCCGTTTCGTCAACTTTTTTCCAGTAGAGCTTGTAGATGGATAATAAATGTGAGAATGTTTTCCAGCCTTTCTTTTAGTTTTTGAACTTGTTCTTCTAATATTTGATAGTTTGATAGTTTATTACACAAATATCCAGTTTTTTTTTTCAGGGTCATAAAAATGTTCCTGTAATAAATATAAAAAAACTCAGAAATATTCATCAAAAAAATGACAAGTAATACACTTTGAAGGCACCAATAAAAAAAATTGAATTTTTTAATAGAATAATATACGTGCATAACCGTATTTTCCTTTATCATGTTTTAAGGGGCTGTTACACGATACAACGGTTGGACCAACTTGCGTTGTCACGTTATCGGCCCGACAGCTATAGTATTCTACACACACGTACCAATTTCGCCAGCGACTGAAATTATTTTCAGTCGTATTTTGTACTTAAAGCATTTCGACATTTCAGTTCGTATGATAAAAAATGTCAGAAAGTGAAAAACTTTTTATAATAATGTGCGGAGCTGCATTAACATCGATTCCAGAGAAAAAAAAGAAAAGGAAGTGGGTGAAAGAATGGCTTATGGAAAGAAGTTTATATTCAGATATTTATCTTGTTAAAAAACTCAAAATAACAGAACCTGAAGACTATAAAAACTACTTACGAATGACTGATGAACAATTTCAATATATTTTAACCCGTGTAGAACCATTAATTTCAAAACAAAATACATTAATGAGGTGTGCAATATCAGCCGAACAACGTTTAGTGACTACGCTAAGATTCCTAGCCACAGGAAGTGATTATACAGACCTACAGTACAGTTCAAGAATCTCAGTTCAAGCCATTGGAAAAATTGTTCCTGAAACATGTTTGGCAATATACCATGTATTAAGGGACACTTTTATGAAGGTTAACTCTATTTATAGAGATTAAAGTGCTAATTTAATTTATTAAATTTTCTTCAGTTTCCTTCTTCTGAACATGAGTGGAGAGCCATAGCCGATAGTTTCAAGACTCAATGGGATTTCGAGCACTGTTTAGGAGCAATGGACGGCAAGCATGTTCTTATCCAAAAGCCACCCAACAGTGGTTCTAATTTTTATAATTACAAGGGCACGTTTAGTGTTGTACTATTTGCTATAGTGAATGCAAATTATGAATTTATTTATATTCATGAAGGCACAAACGGACGAATGTCCGATGGCGGAATTCTTCGGAAAACGGATTTTTACAAAAAACTGGAACAGAAGCAGCTTCATATACCCCCTTTAGAAAAACTTGAAAAGTGCGATTATATTTGTCCATTTGCATTCATAGGGGATGAGGCTTTCGCGCTGATGGAAAATGTTTGGAAACCTTACGCGCGGGCAAGAAGTTCTAAAGAGGAAAACATATTTAATTATCGATTATGTAGGGCTCGACGAGTAGTCGAAAATGCTTTCGGAATTTTAAGTTCTAGATTTAAAGTTTTTCAAAAACCTTTAAAAATTCAACTAAAACACGTAGATGCGGTTATTCTAGCTACCTGCGTGCTTCACAACTTCTTAAGAGCCCAGTCTTCAAACTACATTACTAGTTCTTGCGTAGATCAAGACGATTTCGAAAATGGTTTAACCATTCCAGGGGCATGGCGACAGGGCTGTGTAATGGCTTCTTTAGAACCTTCAGTCGTCAGAAACGCTCCGAATTCCGCAATTCAAATAAGAAACAGATTGAAATTATATTACAACAATGAGGCAAAAGTTACATATCAAAATAAAATGTGTGGAATATAAATTGAATCCTTTTAAGAAATTCTGCATTTGGTATCTTTCAGAAAATAATTTTTATTTGAATTCTATTAAAAAAATAAAATGATATTAAATATTATACAAGATTATTATTTAAAATTAACAAATGGCGATATTTCAGTATAAATTTTGTGAGCAGGATTTGGCAACTGTAGAGCATTTTGTTGTGTATTTGTCTCCGACTGAATTTGTTCAGGTTGAAGTTGCAAAGGTCCTTCTGCTTCAGTAGTACCCACATATATATATTGCCGCGTAGAAGCAAGATCCATTGGGGCACATTGCCGAACAGAATTGGTGTTGTCAGTGGGGGGTGCCGCATTAAAGGTAGAACTGGCACTTAAGAGATTCAATCGCCCTTTAATCATTATATCTGAAATGAGTTTTTCGGCAAATAATCTTTGATCTGGACACATGCCCCTAAAATGAGCAGCTACTCTTTTTCCTAAAATGTCAAATTCATCTTCTGCTACCTCAGTTCTGGGTAGTGACAAAAATTCACTAGCTTTTTGGAAAAAAGTTTTCTGTTGCTGTGCCAAAGTTGACTGCTTGGAACGATGTGAAGAGCAAGCCGAATCAGGACGAGAGTGAGTTCTATTTGTACAATTTGGGGTTTCCGCTCTAGAAAACAAATCCTACAGAATAACAGACATAAGATTGATATTTTCATGCAAAGTAATTAAGTAATAAAAAAACTTGTTTACCTCTTCGTCTGAAATATTTTGTAAGCTTGAGGAATCTTGCAAAGTTGACATCCCATCCCTCGGAGTTTCTCCATCTTTTAGGAAGAGCAAATAATTGTAATACCACAAATTAGTGGTATATATGTCCCCCGCTGCTTTACCGGTTCCTTGCGAATTTTTAATTTTTTTAAACTCCCTGCTGAACGCAGTGCGCATATTTGAAATCCTATGTCTCACCCATATTTGATCAGCTTCAGGATTGATTTCTTTGGAATGATCAACTATAGACTTCATAGCTTCATCCCGAAGAATTTTATTTTTGTAATCACTAGAAAAAACATCCCACAAGCAAGGAAAGGATCTATATTTTTCGATAAACGAAATCCAAAACTCTTTATCTTTTATTGATACCATTTTCTTCACTTTTTAAACTTTTTAAAAATGAGTTTGTTACAACCGTTGTCAAATTCCACGCACACGTTGCAACGGTTGTACGTACGACGGCTGTTTTTAGTTGACAACTAACAACCGAACGATATCGGGACAACCGTTGTTTCAGTGCAAACAAACGAAGCAATTGTCGCAGGCAACCATCATAGCAAGCCGATATTGTATCAACGGTTGTATCGTGTAGAAACCCCTTTTGATTGGGAAAAAGTTCAATGATAGCCTGACCATATTGACATTTTTCTGATGATAGTATATTTCTTTCAACTTTTTTTTGATATTCCAGTAGATGTTGAGTTACGAGATGAACCAATTGTTTCCGATATTTATCCGTTAAATATTTATTTTCTACATAATTACGGATGATATCTTCTCCACAAGTAGATGTTTTTAAATATCGTAATAGTATCTGTAATCCAAAAAAAATTCTTGTAGTTTTTGAAAGTATTAGAAGATTTTATAAATAGTGTTGGCCAAGTGAAAAATTTATTAATAAAAATTAAATGAAATAAAGTTTGTTTATATTTAAATTACTATTTTTAATTATGTGTGGCAGTTCATGTGTCAGTCAATTTTAAGAATACTTAATGAAACTAATCTTTGTTTTTTAGATGTACAAAATTTAATCATTGACGTTCAGACACCGACATTATTTTAAAAATATCCCAATACAAATATGCATAATTAATTATATTTAACATGTACCTCTTTTGAAATAATATTATTACAATCGTATGTTTCTAATCGTGGTCTTTTAGGATTCGGTTCTAGACCAATTTGTAATAGGTTAGATTCTTCAACATTTTCTTGTTCAATAGGAATTGACATAAATATACTCTTACGGTTGATGACTTTGATTTTTAAAAGAACTCCACATTGACTTATTCGTACATATTCTGGAATGAATTCCGGTTCAAGCCTTACGTCTTTTTCATCAGTAAACATCAAATTTTTATCTATGAGTTATGGGAATTTCTCACGAGCTATATTTTTACATAAAAAATCAGTTATCAAAGTAATGAAAGATTTCAATTGCAAAAAAACAATATTTAAAAAAAACTGATTGATTGTTAATGATAAAAATGATAAAAATGATATAAACCTTTAGCCATAAAATCCTCATAACCACAAGGTTCCAATAATTTTGCCCACAATTTATCATTATCATATTCAAGTGTAAAATATAAATGTGGTATATTTACAGCACCCGGTGTGTTAGTTTCCATTTTTAGATCTTCTTCAATTGTGGTAAAGTGAAAGATATTAAAGCAAAACGCTTTGAGTAAGCTTAAAGAAAATTACACAGAGCAAACAAATAAGTTGTGAAGGTTACATACATTTATTTCAAAAAATAGTTAGTGAAATTCTTGATGAAAACGATTTACTTTTAAAATAAATTATTACTTACATATTGAAAATCCGCTAACGTTATCAAATGAATCCTTGTAGCACAAAACTTTACTAAAAACACGCACGTGCAAGCTGTATTGTACAATCCAGCTTGAACGATGTTACACGACTGACGCTCTACTGTCTCCCACCATATGAAAAGGAATGCTCGACTACAGAAAACAACACACGACTTGAGTTAATTCTCAAATATTGTTTGTGTCAAGAAAAATTTTAACACAAACTAATAGTTGAATCAACACAAATTTCGTTGATATGACAAAATTTATGTGTAGGAATTTCTTCGAAATAAGAGCACCGAATATTTGTATTTCTTCGAATGAGTAACGCTTACAATATGTTAACCTTTACAGAAAAAAAGTGTTGTTGTGTAGCTTAACTGTAGCTTAGTCACTTCTAAAAATTAACACACGGAATTGAACAATAGACCAGTGCAGATACGCTTTTGAACAGCCAAAAACTAGAAAAATTCTTAGCAGTATATGGAAGGTGGGAAAATTTAGGATAAAGGAAAAATCGAGAGCACCGCAGCAGATGACCGGAAAGGGGGCGGAGGAGCCAAAATGTGAGTTTTAGGGGGTTAAACGTGTTTTTTTGCGATTTCTGAGAAAAGTAGACCTCCTATCGAAAAACGTTAAATGTAAACGTTGTAGATAATTGAAAGATCTAGAGCTTTTGTTCAAACCATTTTTCGACATAACCTCAAAAAATGGAGAAAAACGTCAAAAACCGAGTTTTTCGTTTATCATTTTTATCTTTCACAAAAATGATCCAATTTTAATGAAATTTGAGGAAAATGTAGATTTTCATATTTCGAAAAGGCCCAATTTTTTTAAAAGCGATTGGTTGTGTAGTTTTGTTTTTATGACCTTAATTTAAAAAAAGGCCCCATTTTCAATCAAAAAAGTTGGCGAACGAATTTTTGATTTTGAAAATTTTGAAGACGGGGTTTCTTTCGTTGAATCCTCTACTTTAAGATGGTGTAAAAAAATGAAAGTGTCACAATAGAAAGACATCGATAAAAATTCAATTCGAAAAACCAAAAACATCCTTTTTCAAATATCGATTTTTCCGTAAACTTCGCTAATTCTTTATCTCTCTTTGACATAAAGTTTTAAGAGTGGCGCAAAACTGTAAATTTATTTTAATATATTATAAGGGAGCTTCATGTAACAGTTTCAGATGTGAAAAAATTTGTTTAAACAATTATTTCACCCAAGAAAGCAAGGAGAAAATTACAGTCTTAGGCCAACAAAAATATTTCTACGTATTGTGATGGCTTATACATTAAAACTTACTAGTAGATCCCAGCACTCGACATTCGAGCACCATTTTCTAAGTCTATGTATAAATCTTCAATAACAAAATTTTTCGAAAGAATAAAACGAAATTGAAAAATGAAACAAATTTTTTATAGTTGGAAAAAGCAATGCCAAAAAACCAACTTTTATTATTTCCTAATGTCACATTATGTATTACATTATATTGTATTACACTCTACTGGCTGCTAAATACAATTGCCCATGAGAAAAGACTATGCCGTGTTTAAATAATAAGTGTGTTCGCGTACTTAAATGTTGTTATGTGATAAAAGAATTATTCATACCTCATATTTTTGGAAAGATGCTGTTCATCATGAAACTCAACACATTTTCCAATCTCTTGAGAATCTTCAATAAAGTGATCGACCTCGTGAAGGTCCTCTAGCTCATCACAATCTTCATTATTAATAATCTCCTTCGAATCGCTGAGATCTTCTATTGATTGATCTTCAGAATTTGAACAGTTGTTGGCTCCGGTACAATTGGAACATAAAAGGGAGCATTTTACTCCATGCTTTCGATAGCCACTTCTTTTACTATCCCAACCAGTTTCACAGCTGCAGCAGGTAGACTTAAGCAAACTTTCAGGAATTAATTTCTTTTCGGTAAATTTATGTGTTATTCCGTTTAAATGGTTTTTGCACCCCCAATCTGTAGCTTTCAGTTCGGTACCCAGCCAAGTCTGAATTTGAAAATATACCTGTGAGTCAGAATTCGTGAAATGTACCGAAGAAATCTTTAGTGCAATCAAAATGATTGAAATTTTGCACACTTATAGTACTTACCGTTATAAACAACTTCCCAAAATTTTAGATTAAAAAATTAAATTTACTAATAGTTATTAACAAACGAAGTTTTTGTGCAAATTTTAATCAAACTTTTATTTCTCTTGTCACAGTTGAAAATTTCATCTGAAAATTACATTGTTCATGTAAAATTGTCTGTTCTACAAGAAAATAACATTAGTTTTTTGTTTAAACAAAAATTGTTTATAAAAATTGACTTTTTTTTATAAACAATTTGATTTTTCGTCATGTTCTCAATGTCGTAGAGCAACCTAACTTTTTCCAAAAGATTCTTTATTTAATGAGGAACAAATTCCCGCAATAAAAAAATGGGATTCGCAAATACTATAGAAACTACAACACTTTACGACTGGCGTTGCGCGCGGTGAGCAACGCGTACCGAGCGGCGCGGCGCGTGCTCGTTTTGCGTCGACGACGAAAAATCCCTTTCTTGTCTAGGTTTTTTAATAACACCGTTCTGAACAATGTTTGTGTCATCAGAAAACACCTTACACATGATTGTTGTTTCATTCATAGGTGAATAAAAATGCAGTGTTGTTCTGCTGCTCCCTCGGTTGGTGGTAGCTTTTCTAAATTGAACGAAGATCTTGCTGCAGCGGTTTGATACATTTCAAACCTTAATTCGTTTAAGGAAACATCTTTTCTTTTACACTTATACAGAGACGCTATTAGCTTCAGTCCATTTTAAGCTATTGCTTGTTTGGCTGCATTTCTCTGACTGAATTCTGACTCCTCTAGCAGTGTTGTCCTGCTGCTCCCTCGGTTGGTGGTAGCTTTTCTAAATTGAACGAAGATCTTGCTGCAGCGGTTTGATACATTTCAAACCTTAATTCGTTTAAGGAAACATCTTTTCTTTTACACTTATACAGAGACGCTATTAGCTTCAGTCCGTTTTGAGCTATTGCTTGTTTGGCTGCATTTCTCTGATAGAAAATTTCTGCCAGTTTTGATAAATTTTGGTTACCAAGCAGTAATTTTACGATTGTTTTTTTACTTTTCCCAGTAAAACTGGATGTCGTGTCACATCCAGAAATACAATGTAAAAAAGCAAAAATTTTTTTTTCTTGCTCATGTTTGAAGCTATTTGATGTGTAAAACGATTCTTTTGTATTACCGGTACCCGGTTTGTGAAAATAAATATCGGAATAATTTGAATTTAATTGGTTTAAAAGAACTAGAAGATCGATATCCTGTCCAACAATTACTACGATTTTCGTTGGATCTTCAGCTACTTCAATGGCTGTATTAACAATTAGTGCATCAGCATCTTCTTCCGCTTGTTTACGGAAAAATCGATATTTGAAAAAGGATGTTTTTGGTTTTTCGAATTTTTATCGATGTTTTTCTATTGTGACACTATCATTTTTTACACCATCTTAAAGTAGAGGATTCAACGAAAGAAAACCCGTCTTCAAAATTTTCAAAATCAAAAATTCGTTCGCCAACTTTTTTGATTGAAATATATCACTGATCGATAGTTATATAATAACTAAAAAAACAAAAGAGAAATCCCTAGATTATTCAAAATTATCCTAAATATAAAAACGATGATTTGTCCTATCTAAATTCTTATCTCTAAATTAATATTGCACAAATTTTAATTTGAAATCAAACAAAAAAATGTGGAAACTGATTTTAGGAAACTAAAAAAATATTAATGAAAAAAAATTAATTAACCAAAAATCTTTTTAAAAAAATCAAATCTCTAATACTTACTTACAAACTCCTCTTTCCTCTTCGCCGTTGCAAAAAAAATATTTCACTTTTATTTATATTTAAAAAAAAAAAAAAAAACTTGTGTTATCACAAATATGTGCCCACACAATCTACAATCAGGCAAAAAAATCTTGTCAAAAAAAAAATGATTTTAAAAATCATTAAGAATTCTACTCTAATAAATTTCTTGATTATAATAAATAACAAAAAAAAAATCCTTAAAATAGTAAATTGAATAGAGCACCATGCACATGCTTGCACTTTCGAGGTTTTCGAAACTCTGTACCCAATTTGAACATGACGTATTTAAAATTTTTCTTTACTTCTTCATTCATGAAGTATGCGAAACCCAATTGGAGCGTCATGTGCTTCTCAATAGTGAGAGTAATTCGTCAGCAGATTCAGTAGAAAGAGCATCTTTAATTAAGCAGACGATCTCTTTTCGTGTTAATTGAAGTACTCCTTTTGTTCCTGAAAACATAAAAAACGTTAAATTTAGTCGCTTCGACTAAAATTTAACAACCAAGAAAAGCATTAAAACGCAAGAAAAACCGATACTCGATATTCCCCGGCAAATACAAGAAAATTTAAAAAATAATATTTAATTCATGATCAGCGAACTCGAAACCCCCCGAGTACCGAATGTCATCCGCGAATATGCATTTTTTCATGTGCCGAGTTAAGTACAAATTCTTTATTACACTTAACGTGCCGAGTTAAGTGCAAATTCTTTATCACATACTTAACGTGCCGAGTTAAGTGTAAATTCGGGATCACATTACATGAGATGAATTAATGTGAATTTCCGATTCCTGGATCCAATTTTATTTATCTAACAAAACTTTGAATTCTAGCGAAACCTCGAACCAAGTGATAGCCACAACGAGATTCAACCATATAATAATCAGATTTGCGGATAGACAACATTGCCAGTTAAGGATAATTGGAGTGGATTTGACCTGGTGAAATAATAATATATTAAGATTAGAATTATTAAAGATTTAAATTGAATTTATGTTTTACTAATTTGAAATATTGTAGAAATCTTATTAAAAATTAATTGGAAGTTGTATTTGCTAAATAATGAACCAAATCTAAGATTATAGGAAAATTAAGTTTAAGATTGAATTATAATTATTAAATAAAAAGGTAAAAAATCGAATTATTGCAACAGTCTTTTACTAAGCTATCCTTGCAATCACACATTGAGTTCGCACTTAGGCTTTACAAGCCAAAACACACTAATATTTAACAAATAGTTATTTTCAATGCACACTGTCTGTTAGAAACTTCGATAGCTGCGTCTTGTGTAACGGCCACTTTCGAACTGATCTTACAAAGGGAGAAAACGTACCTGCACTCCGAGGACAGATGTTCTGTGACCCTCGGGGCCCCTACTTAAAATTCCGCAAAGAAAAAGTCCCGAAATAGAATCTTCATTTTAGAGGTTTTTTCCAGCGTTTTGGCACTTCGTCCTACTGTGCGTCAGGCTCTACTCAAGCTGCAAGCATCAATACAGACGGTATTCAAGTATCAACATTTACTAAGTAATAGAAATAGATTAATTTTATAGTCAAATTCAGACGAAATCTAATGTTGTTGCAAATGAAACATAATTTTCAACAGTATTCATAAATACATATAATGTACGTGTTTTTAATACAAGTTTGCATTCAACATTTGAGGAGCCAGCATGCAAAACGCGATAAATCCACTTGAACTAGTTTTGAGTAAATCGCGAAAATGTTATAACTTCAGGTCCGCTTCAAATAGAAATATTTTTGTAAGCCTATGTTGTTGAATAAGGTCGGGGCAACTTTTATGCTACGGCCTTTACTTTTGAATTTATAAGCAATTTTAATGTGAAAGTTGGCTTTATTTCGTACTTATTTGGTACTTTTCGACAAAGCTGCGGTGGAAGTTGCCCTGACCTTATTCATAGGAAATTGTCCAAGCTTTCCAATTTTGTAAAAAAAAATTAATTAACTACGTATTTTTTGGAGAAAAAGGTGGTTGAACTTGAAATTTTAGTGAAAAAAAACAAAACTTTGATTTTGACGACCCATAACTCTAAAAGTTGGTGGGTTAGAACCTCGACTTTTACAGTTTTAGATAGGTGGGAGTATTCTGCGTAAATTGCCACCTTATTCACGAAAATATTCCACAGGGTTACAAAAATACAGGGTGATATAAAGACATCTATCAAAAAATTTCAAAACGCCCTAGCGACTAACCGTTACGATTTACCCCCCCTCCCCCTTACAATTTTTTGTTCGTCTACCCCCACTGACTAACATACTTCAATTTCAGCCAAATCCGCCGGGACCCTTTTCTCATATAATTTGTGCGGTGTCCTTTGTATCGCTTTCGGTTGAGGCCGTCGAGTGGTCATAGCTGCAGTGTGTGCTAGAAGATGTTTAAATTATATGTGATATATCTATTATATGTGATTTATCTTATGTTGGTGTACCTTTTATTTACATGGCTGCAATCGTTTAAAAATGACAGCATGTCATAAAACTTATAATTACGAAGTTTTCTGCCCGCTCCACTTCCCGAGGGCTTATTTTCGCTCTGCTTCAACCTCATAAACCTATCCTTAATGGTTTTCCATTTAGCTTTTATCTTCTCGCCTATGTAAGTAAATAATTTGTATAAGTATAACAGGTACATTTTAATATTTTAACTTACTTTCTATTCCCAGCTCCTGAGAAATCTCCTGCCATGCCTGCTCTCTACTTTCATTTTTTTTTTGTAGGCGCGATGACTTTTATTATACAACAATTCTTTTCCGCGGACTAGTTCTATTAACTTTTCTTCCTGCATTTTATCGCCAACAAAAAAACCAACAACTGTCAAGAGAAGCAGTGTTTTAGAAATTAGCCTAAGCGAAGGCAGTGCGTCGCGACGAATATATTTCAGGCTTAAGAGTAATGTAACGGTCGCCCCAGCAACAGGGGCCTCTGACCCACTTTATCTTACAATCCGATTTAAAAAAAAAAAAAAAAAAAAAAAAAAACAAAAAAAAACAATAAAATACATGGCGCAATTTAGCAAGTACCTATTTTTTGCGTCATCGGTATCCTAACCCGTAAATGGGGTACCAATACTTCGGAAAAATAACATCGCCTTAAATACGCCAAAGACGATCATCGTAAATATATACAGAGAGAGGTGCTTGAAATTTATTTGTGCGATTCAAAATGAAAATGTTACCGATACCGTTGTCATTAACGGACCGCCACTGGGGCTATGGAGTAATGTAATAGGGCCATCCACCAGCACCATGAGTCGTAAAGGATATTAAACCAATTTTAACGCAACAAATCACGAGTGTTGTGAATTTGTGATCAAACGGTCTACAAAACAGTTTTAAATCCAAGACGGTTTCGGATCGTTCCTAAGTGATACCCGCTACCGGTTCTTATGTAGTATTTCGTATTTGCAAGAGAACTTGTGGACTGGGGTCTGAGGAGATTCTGCATCGGCCGTTTGACAATATTATTAAGATTAAAAATATCTCAAATTAATGTTCACACTCGGATTTAGTTGATTTTTATCTAGATATATGCCGTACAGTTAAAAGGCGAGCGCTTGATTAATAAGAAAACGGGTCAAAAGTTTCTAATCAATAGCCGTGTTTTTTTAATGAACTATGTAGGTCTTCTCCATACAAATCTCAAAACCCAGGTTTTCTCGGGGGTTTCTACCGAGGTTTTGGGAAATTTCTTAATTCGCATATTGCTTACTTTCGGGGGTTGGCATGCTGCATACTTTACTTTCGCGGGTTGGCATGCTGCATACTTTCGGGTGTCGGAAAGACGTAATTTAAAAATAAAAACAACAGGAAAGTGATGAGAGTAAATTTATAACAAATAATTGATTTTTTAGAAACATATTTATTATTTTCTAGCGAGGATTTCGTGTAACGGTGCAAAAAATAACACTTAACTTCCGTTTAATTTCGTCTTTCATCGGCATCGAAATAGGCGCTACATGAAATTTCCCTTGTCGTTTTTTAATGAACTCAAAGCTCTCAAAACCCAGTTCATTAAAAAAACACGGCTAATGTAACAAAAAAAATTTGCTTTTCTGTCGGTTTATCCATTTGCATATACTGAAGTGACGGTGGTAACGAAATTTAAATAAATTAATTAAACCACTTAAGGAGGCCACACTTGGAATTAAATTGAATAGTTTTGGGCTGATGAAAATAAATAAAATAAACCAATAAATAAAGGAAAAAAAATATGTGGAAGAATAAAGCCGTCCACCCCTGGGCTTCCAATTGCAATATTTAATAAATTAATGATTTTTTTGAAATGCATTTTAAGAATAATTTAAAAAAAGAAAACAAAAACAGAAGTAAAAGTGAAAAAAAAAAAAAAAAAAAACTTATGGAATCCTATAAAAATATGAGAGTTTAAACAAATAATTAAAAATTTAAAAATAATAAATTAAAAAAAAACTTGTGTTATCACAAATATGTGCCCCCACACAATCTACAAACTGGCAAAAATAATCTTGTCAAAAAAGCGATTTGGTCAAGTCGTCAGCAACCATTTCATTGGTATTTAAATACGTCAGTTTGATTACTCCCATCTTTATGACATCTCTTACAAAATGGTATCTCAAGTCGATATGTTTGGTTCTTTGGTGAAAAACTGGATTCTCGACGGAAAGATTGGTTCCTTGATTATCATTGTATAACGTTAAATGTTTTAAATTGTCCAATCCGACTTCGACCATGAAGTTTGACCAGAAAAAATGTTCTTCTTTGACTCCCGGAAAATGTTGCTCAAGTTCGAGCCTATTCCTCGAGTCGTAATTTGAGGTTTGCTTTTACTCCAACTGTATTCATTCCAAAAGTTTCGAGTTGTTCCTTCAAAAGTTGCTCTGTTGCGTTCTGCATAAATCGCTGAACTCGTGCTGTAACCATGATGGTCAATTACTTAAAAAAATTATAAAATTTGCACAAAAATTTTAAAACTATGTTTTTGACTAATTAAATTAAACTTTTTCTTTTCGATTTCACCTGATTTTTATGTTCTTTCATAAGGATCTGCCAGATATTCACGGATTACAAAATTCACCATGTGCTATTCAGTACCGTACATAATCGAAACGTGAAATGTAAAATATACTTAATTCGCGTGAAAATGGTCAACCACATAATAAATAACAATTTCGATTTCAATAACTTTAAATTAGAACGGTGCTACCATACTTAAATTATAATTAGTTCAATATATTGATAAATTGAATGCCTACAGAACCTAATCGTATTTCGGGGCTCATAGGAAGATTTGTTAGAAACCACAACATTTTCGTTTGACTAGGCAGGTGTTCGAGTTTCTATTAGCTAAAGTTGCTGGAAATTTTGATAATAGAGAGTTAGGGCGACCAATCATTTATACCGAAAAGCAATTACTTACGGTAATTTGGCTTTTAGTAAACCAGGAATGTTACAGGTATAATGTGATTTCTGGAAAAAAAATTTATTTTACAAGATGCTTTCCTGTAATTTTAGGTTTGTGAGTGAAAGGTTCGATATGCCCAAATCAACTTTATCATACTTTTTTTTCCGCACTGTTAATGCTATCAATAACAAATAATTAACAACAACGACACAAACAAAGATTGCAACAAACAGGCAGCAATTCGAATTAATTTCAAAGTTAAAAAATTGTATAGGCGCTATAAACGGCACTTACGTGGCGATAAAGGCGCCAAAGGAGCAGGCCCATTGCTACACAAATAGGAAGAAGTTCCATTGGTGACATTACAAGCCATTTGTGACCATAGAATGCAATTTCTGGATTGCTCAGTGGGGTATCCAAGTTCCGTTCATGATGCCCGGATATTTCAAAATTCTGTTATATGGGTCATTCTTTTACAAACCGAACAGATTTTGATAAAAAATCATTGGCACAAACCGAATCTTCTACGTGTTAGAAAACTAATCTTGATTGTGAAAAATATTATCACCAACTTAGATAAATAATAACAAATGATGAAACAATATATTAGTAAATAAAGAAAAATTGAACGCAATAAAAAATGAAGTAATAGTTCTTATTTATCATGTACTATATTGGAATAACAACATTTGTATCATGGACTGAACACTCTCCGTGACAGTTTAGTTATATAATATACATATTTCATTTGAAAATTTTCACAACAGTTTTTTTCCATTCAATGAAAATAATTAAGCTTCCAATTCCTGAAGAGATACTGGAATCATGCAATGATATTTAAGAGTTCCTTTAATCGTTATAGCTTTTGTGAATCGTTCTGTTAATATTGTTTTTCCTTCTTCCTACTCATCATTTGTTGAATAGAGGCAGGTGATATTCGGCAGTGATTCTGTTGCCCAATTGAATAGTTCTCGTGGTGTCCTGATGGGATCATGAATTCTTTGAAGACTCGCTCTGGAGGCTAGCCGTTTCAATGTCCCACCTATTCCATCACAGGGTCCTTTCCCATGTGAGGTGGGAAAAATGCCACTCTGCAGTCATTTCAAAGTCTTCCATATGATGCGTGAGATTAATAAAATTCTCCTTATTTTTAAACTGTCCGCTTGCTCCATCTGACATATAAACTATTTTTTTTTTATATCCGGCAAATTAGTTCCGATGAATTGTATAAGTTGTCTTTGGTACAGATGTACAGCAACAGTGTCATGATGTAAACTTTCAGAAATGCAAACTAAACTCAGGACCTTTAATTCATCTCGTTTATCTTTATAATAGATTGAAAAAGGCTGTACTGTGGCCTGGTCGTTATTCCAGTGTATTCCCTGAACAGAATGTTGAATAATGAAGGCATAGTTTTCGGAAAAATCACAAATCACTATACATTCATCTTTCATCAATTTACTTTTTTTTTATTCAAAGAATCTCTCTGTTTGCTCTCTAAGAATGAATGGACCAGTAATTTTTCCAAACTGTTACTCAACATTTTCACAAATTCATCCACGGGCGATATAAGGGTTTGCAATGATGTTCTTTCAGACGTAACCCATTGATTGTACGTAATACTTTCAATACATCTATCATCAAAATTTTGTTCTAGTTGTTGAACAATATTGGACACGCCTGGGCACTTGTCACATATTTAAATAACAGTCGGTGGATTGTCCTTTGCACACCATACGTCCCAAACAATCCTTATAATCTTTTTAAGGCTGCTGAAAATCAGCTGTAATGGGGCCTCGGTAGCCTAGGGAGTAAGGCGTCTGGCTACTATCCCAGAGGTCCCGGGTTCGAATCCCGGCCAGCCCCGCGGTCCTTCGCCTTTTCCACTTTCCCACCTACATAACTTTCCTTCTTTCTTCTTCCCTCTTTACATCCCTGATTCCTTCTGTCATAGCCTTCGTTAGCCCTTCCCCGCTTCACCAAAGCGCATGTCATCGGTTGGTTGATGAGATTCAACTCGTTTCAGGAGGCATAATACTCCAGCGAGTTGTTTCTCAATGCCCCGATGACAAAGTCGCCAGTAATGGTTGGGAGTAGGTGGACTGCAAAATATCGCTGGTAGGTTGTAACAGTTCCTTTCTTCCCCGACTAGAGCTGCTGTTCGACATTGCACTCTATATGAAGAAAATAGATTGTCGACACAGTATAAAGGGCGTTTCCTGTGACTCTAGTCTTTCACATAAAAAAAAAATATTTTTAAATTAGCTCCATTTATTAATAGATTGACGTTTTCATGGATAGGACAAACGCAAACTGAATGGGTCCCAGAGGCTCCTGCCAGAACGCAGTATTTTGGACGTAAGCTGGCAAACTTTGAAAAACTACATTTCATTGTAGGATATTTACTTGTAAACACCTCATACAACTCTTTTAAATTATTTAAAATGAGTGGTTTCTTAAATTGTATTTTAGTATCATTTACTTTGATTGAAACCAAATCTTTTTTGCCTGGCATTAACTGAGTATAATCGTCAGACTGGTAGATGCTACTAATGGTGTTTGCAACATCAGCTTCTAAAGACGGATGATGCTTAGGATTTGGGTCACTTACTATACCTTTATCTTTTGCAACATATTTTGCTATACCTATCATGTGACCAGTAAGTAGCTGTTGGAAATTTTCCCTTACATACATAGCAGAAGGGAGTCATGCTGCCACTACCAATGAAACTAATAATAACCCAATTCGAATTGTAAATAATGCGACAGGAAATTCTCTTAGAGATTTAATGGCGGCTGAACTGCATAATTGGAACACATGTATTTGATTGTATACTTCTTAAATTCCCTTTTTATTCATTTAAATAAAAACTTAAACTAACAAATTCATTTTCTTACTTATTACTTAAAACAAAAAATTCAACTAAAAACAGTACGTTACAAATTATAATTTTTCTATAATTTTTCCCATTGAGGTGCGGAAAACCTGAGTAGCACTGTTTAATGCTGCTACGCATTCTCTTTGGAACTGTAGTTTTTCCTCCTTTTCTTTAGCTCTTGTTGGCGTTGCGCGCGATATTTTTTAGTATCGCTGGATGTCTTCCAATATATTTATAAGGTGCTCGCTTTGTAGACGCTTGCGTTTTTTTTGTACATTTGGCAAATCCTCTGGTACATCATCCACCAGTAAACTGCTGGACGAGGCCAGCTGGGTGAATGTGCTGCATTTAGCGTAAGCAATCGGAGTGAAATCGTAGTCCCTGCCGAATATTTCTTCGAACCACTCTTGGTGGTCAAAAGTGGCCCTCGCTGCACCGGACATGTTGTTGTTGTCCTTCACTCGTTTGTAATTATTCTTCAAATTGTTGAATTTATTTTTGCACTGAAGGGCGCTTTTTTGGGAAAACCCGTTGTTTTCCATTTTTCTTCTTATGATGTCCCAAGCGCGGTCATTTTTACAGGAGGTTCCATCAAATAGATAATGGATAGCAAACATTTTTATTCGTTTGCAGTCCATGAATTCCTAGAACCTAATAAAAACAGGTAATTATAATAAAAAAATGATTTTACAATTTACCTTCATATACCGCATTCTTTTGGGAAGACCCCGCAGCTCCAGCAACTTCTTCAATAATTACATCCGCTTCCTGCAATGCTTCGATAGGCCCTAAAATTATTTTTCTTTATTATAGTTAATCATAATATGGTTTTTGAACGCGCTCCTGGTGGAATATAACTGTGTCCTGTTATAGGAAAAATGTGCAGTTTGCTTTTAAATATTTTACTTTTCTCAAACAAAAAAAAATCAACGCAGTTACCATGATTATATTATATATATACCACGGCAATTTTTGTTGAGTTTTGTAGAAACAATAAAATTTGCTTTTAAAATAACTTCAGTTTTATCCATTTCTGCTTACATTTTTAATGCTCAAGAGCAAGTTGCTTTCAATAAGAATCGTTGTAGAGTTTTGAAAAAACGGTCCTCATTTCCAGATTTTTGCAAATATTAATGCAATAAATAGTATTCTTCATTGTTATTAAATGATTCACTTGTACCTACTTTTTTTCAGTGTCACGTAGTAACAAGTGAATCCTTTAATGATAATGAAGAATACCATTGAGGCAAATTACACGGCATAACACTTTCTGCTTTAACAAACCGGTTTGTGCGTGTTATACGAATTACACGATAAACTGACTGTTCTGCTTTTTTTCGTGTAACAATTCTATTGTCTATGTAGCTGTGTACTACAAACTGTCAAGTTAAGCTAAGTTGTCGAGAAGAAGTAACTGTTTTTTTTTTTTTTTTTTTTTTTAATTTAAAGCAAACATATTTATTATATTGAAGGTGATATAAAAAGTGAAATCATATTTTCATAACTACATTTTTTAACATTTCGTTTGTCTTTCATAAAGGGCCCAATCCACGAGCGCTCCATCCGACTTACGCCACGCCAAAGCAACAACAATTTCTTTGTATACAAATGACAAGTGCATACAAATTATTGTTGCTTTGGCGTGGCGTAAGTCGGATGGAGCGCTCGTATATTGGGCCCTTTAGCTTTGAAAAAAATTCGTTCATTATGGGTGTTTACCAACTATAGGGTTAATTTGAAACCGCTCTTGTACAGTTAATAAACATTCCTTGGCGATCATGTATAGCGGGTAGAAAAAATGGATGAACAAATAATAACGCACACGCCTTAGTTCACAATTTCCTTTTATTTGCTGTTTGTGTAGGTTTTAATGTACAAAATAAGCTTAAAAATTCCTAATGGTTAATATACCGAAAGTTCGACTCATAAATGCCTAGCAATATCTAAATTCTCTAAAATATTTTGTTATTATTACAAGCTAATTCCTACATCCATTAAATATATGGTCACAAATCTTCAATTGTGCAAATTTCTAGATATATTAACTATTACGGTACATAGTACGCACGTGTCTAAACTCTAAAATTCATTTATTTATTGATTTCGCGACGCAACGGTTTAATTTTGATCACGAAAGATTCCAACGCTGTTAATATTTTTGTTATTAACTCCCTATAAAATTCCTGTAATACTCGCCCATTAAATTATATACCAATAAATTCAGTTTTTCTTGTCTTAATTCCTTAAAATATAAATTGATATTTCCTAACGTTAAATTCCTTAATGTCTGTTTAATAAATTCAGGTTCCGTTAGTAATTCCGCTAGTTTCGTTTCTATGTATGAAAAAATCCCTCGATGTAACCTTTCCGTGAAAACGTGAAATTTATTTATTTAATTTTAATTTCTTTATCCTACATTGACGTTTTGCATAATATCCCACGATGTGACGCTTTTAATTTTACTAAGTAATAACACCTGGTATTTCAAGCCCAAATGGCCATAAGGCATTACTAGAGCTCATACCTGGGTTGTTAAACTTAGTAAAACAAAATTTAGAAAGAAAAATGTCCAACGAAATTGGCATTACCTTTCCTATCAGAAGACGACTTGAGAATGATCAGCAGAGATGTGTCGTCCAGCGCTGTTCCTTCTAAAGCTTCCAGGAACTCGTTGTCGATAACTGTGATATCCATACTGTCGTGTCGATCGAGGGTGCGTTCAAAATTAAGGCATTGATCGACAGTTCAGTCACGGTTAAAAATTATGATGTTTAATGTAAATTAATAATAAATGGGTTGATTTGAAGCAAAGGAAATTCTTGAAAGGAGTAATGTTTATTTTATGTTTTTTATTTATTTTTTATTATTTTTATGGGCTGCGCCGAACAATGGGTGATTTGAATACCGCAATTGTTTTGCTTTCGGTAACTGCAGCAGCGTGCTTGTTTACTGAAAAAGCAAGGGAAGAAAAACAGGAACAAAAGCGAAAAAGGCGCCGGGTAAAAGAGTGGCGCCTTTCAAGAGCACGCACAGGCAATTACCAAGCCTTTATAAAAGAATTGCAATCTTCCGATGCGAAAGATTACAAAAATTTTCTAAGAATGGATGAAGCATGCTTCAATTGCATATTGTCCTATATTACACATGACATCGACACAAATATGCGAGCTGTGGTTCCAGCAAGTGAAAGACTTGCAGTGACATTAAGATTTCTTGCTACAGGGGAAAATTTTCAAAGTTTAAACAACAGCACAAAATTGTCTTCTACTTTTTTGCAAAAAACCGTTATGGATTTTGCAGCGGAAAAACATAAAACGGAAAAACATGTTTGTGCAGCGGGAAAACATGAAGAAAGATTTTTTAAAAGTAAGTTTATTTAGTTCCATAAATAACTAGCAAAAGTACCCGCGGCATTTGGCACCCCGTGCAGAACTTTCTCATAGTGTCCTCATCCCAATTTTTCATTGTCTTCGATATATTATATGTTAAAATTATAATTATAAAAGGAAAAGGCAAACCATAATAAAACACAGTATTTCCGCCAATTGAAAGAACAATCATCGGGAACTCAGTTTTAAATCGATTTTGTTTCGATTCTATTATTTTCACATTGGCATAATGCTTCTTAAAAATGAAAAATTCTATAACAATATGTAATTTTGACAACAACAGCTAATTTCAAAAACTGAAAGCAGTTTAACGCATGAGAAAAAAAAATTATCACTCCAGTGCAATTCTCGACGAGTTACTATAATTCGGGTGGAATTTCGCAGTGACAGCATTTTAAGTGCAATGATAGATACAAAGTAGGGTAAACGCCTCAAATTATAATGAACCATCCCGTGTTAGTCCCAAAATCAGATTATCCGCTTCGAGCTTTGGGGGTTACAATTGGAATGATAAAAAGAACTTCCAGCGATTATCGGACCGAGTGAAGTAGTAGTCTAAAATATTCCCATGAAAATACTGAATCTTGCCGTGAAAGTCCCATAGCAATCGGATTTGTCCTTTTTTAGATTACCCCGGAAAAACTTGATTCTGTTTTAATATTGGGTAAATAACCATATGACAAAAAAAGGCAAATTTGAAATCACAGACAGACATTTCAAATAAGCCGCGCTTCTGCCCTTCTACACTATATTATATGTGAGTATTCGTGATGCGTAATTTGTGATACTTTATAATAATTCGTCCGGTTATTATATTTTCGATGTACCAATAGCACAGAGACTTTATTTCCAGTTGTTTCATTATGGTGATCTCCGTGCTTTGTTGCTGGTCGTCGGTCTGCATGTTATAGTTTCATTGCAATTATAAAAATTAAAAGAGCTATATTTAAATAGTCATTGTTACTTAAGTAAAGAGTGATCGATCTTTAGGCTACGTTAACGGCTACGTTTAAGAAAATTGGACTAAAAAGAAAAGGGCTTCATATAGTACGATTAAGATTTATGAAACTATTTAGACAGGTCTATTTGAAGTATACAATTGGAATCATAAACAATTTTTCACTCGCTTCCCTTCGAGTATCGGCTCAAGTTTTCAGTGTAATCAGACACTCGGAGCCGATAATCGTTCAAAACATGCCCAAGAAGATACTAAAGCTTCGCGTGGAAGTGCCACCGCAATTGGATTAGCTGTTTCGGAAATTAGCACGGCCAAGCAGACAGACATGCAAACAAAAACCAATTTAAATGCTTTCTTTTATTGTAACTACCATAAATATTGAAAAAAACAATTATTTCCAAAATCACAGAGAATATATTTATGCAGATTTCACAGCAGTTTTGATGTTTATGCTTTTAATTCAAAATATAACATCATATAAAATATTCCATAATAAGTAAAAAAACAATAATTCATAAATACCAGATAAAACATTACAAGTGCATTAAAATGCAAAAATAAGCGTAATTCATAAATATATAAAAATTAACATAAAATAAATAACCTAATTCATCAAAAAAAATCTAATTCATTAATATATTAAAAATAACTAAAACATTAAAAGTGCATTAAAACTCAAAAATAAGCGTAATTGATAAATAAAATAAATAACATAATTCATAAAAAAAAAAATAATTCATTATATCTTAAAAAAAAAAAATATTGCTTGATAAAATATTAAAAAAAATTAATAGTCTTGTCTTGTCTCGTCTAATAGTCGAGCGCAAGACTCAATATGTCCGACCGCTCACTGCAAGTTTCAGCTTCTTCAGTATTCAATAAAGTCTTGCCTTTCTTAATGACTTTAATGTCCACTATATTTATTTTGTCGCTTCCTTGTTCTGGTGGCGATTTTTTTTATGTGACAGTGCTAAGCTCAGGAGTCACCCTTTGTACTACCGTCCGTCATGTCATTTGTCACGTCATGGTGCAATGTCTAGCAGTAAGCTTAGTACGGGGAGGGGTGGGGGTATAGGTAAAGGGTTAAAAGATACGGGGGGTATTGAAGATGGTGGTGATGAACCCTGCGTTTGAACTCTTGGATGTTGTAGGAGCTCGGAAATACTGACTGCGAGAGATTATTCCAAAGTCGAGTTGTTCTATTAACAAACGAATTCATATCTTGTTGAGTGCGTGAAAGGGGTAGCTGCAGGTGGAGGGAATGAGACGAGTGGGCTAATCTGGTGTTGCGGGTATAAGATTGCCGTGGAGGCAGGAGAGCGTTTAACTCGGAGGAACAGTCACTATGATAGTAGCGATAAAATTTTGTCAGTGCTGCTACATTCCTACGGTGGCTCAAGGGGTCGATGGCGGAGCAGGCGGTGTCGTCATCAATTTACTTGAGCGCCCTTTTTTGCACCTTATCTAACCATGCCAAGGTGGTTATTGGGGCGCCGCCCCAAACGAGAGAGTTATATTCGAGAAGAGGCCGAATGTAGGATTTATAAATAACAGCACGGGCCGATGGCTGGAGGAGGAACTTGCACCTCTTAAGAAAACCCAAGCACTGGGATGCTTGTTTGGCGATATATATGAATTTAATTATTTTTGCTGGGGTTTCACTATTCTGAGACTTTTGCCCGTGGCTAGTTGCAACACGCGGAGGATACCAAAGTGAATGTTTCGGCGCAAGACGCCGAAAATAATAAAATTTTTAAATATTACTTTCAAATCTTTAGAAAATGCTCTAAAAGGATAGGTCTCTCATAAAAATGCAGGAGTGGTTTAAAATTCAAATATAATTTCTCCTAAATATTATAAAAACTAATTAAATCTATTTAAATTCTAATTTTAATTAAATACTTTTTTAAAAATGAAAATGCAGATTAATTTGACTGAAGGTCAATTTAAAATTATCTTATAATTAATCCGGATAATTCCTGGAAATGAAATAATAATTACTATTTGTCCAAAGATTTTATAATAAACAAAGCTCGGAGGTACTCTAAACCTTTGGGAAAATTTCCCTTGAAATATACGCCGCTACAAACACTTGGCGTTCAATCACCGCAATAAGTGCCGTATAATACTTACTTCTTGCAAGACGTGCTCTTTGTGTTTAAACTTGGCCACTATTGCTTAGTGAAATCAATATAATATTAATTTTGGTCTTATTCACCACTTAAATACATAGAAGAACCTTCTGCGAGCTTTTGTCTGTTTTTGGTTCCACTCAAAAGTAATTTCACATTCACCTGTGTTTTGGAGCCTTCAACATACATGAATATTACTTTGGGATGTTTGAGGTAAATCCTCACCTTAAAAAATCCCTAGTTAGTCTCAATTTTGTATATCTATATTTTTGTTTATGAAAATGCGACAAGGACTTTCAAAGTACGTAAAACCTTTGAAATTCCCTTTTTAAAATACGTAGGGATATATGAATTATTTCCCTATTTTTGTTATAGTTCTAATGCCTATCACCAATACCCAAACCAATTAATTTCTGCTATAAACTAACCCCCGAACCAACGGTGAGACCTGTCGGTTTTCTAAGTCCCTAATTTGGCGACTAATGCCTGCCAAAGTGTTTTATGTTAGACGGTAAATTACCTATCTAATTCCTGAAAAAAAAAAAATTATTTATTACAATGAGACGGCAAAATGCCTGCCTCTAATTTTATTAAAATGAGACGACAAAATGCCTGCCTCTACTCTGCGACGGCCAATGCCTGTCTGATAAATGTGCTGCGTTGAGAATTTCCTTGGACGGAATGTGAAACTTAAAAAGCCAAGTTCGTGCTGCTGCTGTGAACTTTATAGATCAGACGTGTTGTATTATTAATACTGCAATTCTTTTTGCTTGCGGTCCGTTAACTTTGTATATGCACTGGTTTTAATCAAATATTCTTGCTTTGAACTTGGGTTTTATTTATTTTGAAATAACACCGATGTTAGTTAAAGAAAATTGTATTTTGTATAATTTGAGGATTTACTACACTTTTATTTTTATTACATATAGAAATAGCAACACAAATACAACACACAAATTATAAACAGAAATATTCTTTGTAGCGATTTTAATTTTCTTACAGAACTTTTTAGAAATTAATTCCTCGACGCGCCCGCCGCCGTTGATCGTTAAAAAAAATTAACACTTCTAGCACATTAAAATTATTTTCGGCAACCAAAAATCAGCCGCCGCCGAACGTGGTTGGAATAATCCTTTTTAAATTTTCGGACAACGCCCGCCGCGTATGATTGTTTAGACAACACTTTTTAAACGCCCGCCGCCGATCAGAGTTAGAACAATACTTAATCCAATTATTAATTTTTACCGTTACCGACCCGGGCGTGGTTTGGAAAAAAGGAAAAACTATTCCCACGCCGCAAGGAAAAAGCTGCCGATCTCGGCAGAAAACAGATTTTCTTACCGCCCGAATGTGCAGCAAGCAGACAGATTCGAGCTGAAACCTGACACCTGATTCTGATAAGAATAATTTTTATGTTGATCCACGGTGTTTATCACCGTGGATTTCTACGAAATTATTGCAACGGAAAAATGTGCAATATTGCATTTGAGTTTCCCGTGTGATAATTTTTTAATGAATGTTATGAATTTAAAAATGGAGAAGAACGAAATATAAGGGCAGGAATTTATACTTCCGGTCGAAAAACTGAACTTTGGGAATAAAAAATGATGATTGATTTTACTTGATTGTTAGATTCTTAAAAATGAATTTTTTGTTCGTAACAACTCCTTGGGGGGGCTCAATAAGAGCAATGCTACGACGCGAAGCAAGGAGGCATTGCTCGAATTTAAAAATTTTAGATTAAGTATATGATAAGGGCCCGGGGCGTGTTTTCTCGGTGTGGGGTTGCTTTAGGAATTGCGCTAGAAGTAAGGGTTTTGCGCCGAAATTTATTTATTGGGCGGATCGGATTGCGTTTTTGGCGGATTTAGGGCCCTATGTACATACATTAGATTTACTTTTCCGTTTCAGCCTTGAAAGTCGCATTTTCCTAAACCATTTTACAATGTTTCTTTCCTTAATTATTATTCTTGTCTCCTTAATTATTATTTTTCCACAATTCACAGTTTTTTCTTATGTTCTAAATATTTTTCGGTTGTGGCGCGCAACATGGGGGCTTTACTCTACTGTAAATATATAATTTCTTAATCTATTAATTATCAGTCTTTAAGGGCGCATTTTCTTTAGCTCCAGCTTTTATTTTTAGGGGCCTTAAGGGCGCATTCTTTTTAATTCAAATTTTTACAGAATTTAAGGGCCCTAAAGGCGTGGTATTTCCCTATATACAGTGAGCATCAATATAAAGTTAACACAAGCAATTTTGAAAAGTTTCATTCAATAGCATCTTGATAAGTGATTGAAGTTTGTTATTTTTGGATTATTTCGAAACACCTTTATGAACGCAATTCAAAAAATAAAATTTATTCACTTCAAAAATAATATTAACAAATTCATAGCAAAAAAGAAAAAAAAAGGTGAAATGAAGTTACCACGTTTCGAAAATATAATTTTAATATTTTGTTGAGCCCCATTGTTGCCCCCCACCATACCACCCGTATGCACGCCACCCATGTCGTGCTGATTTAATTGTAATAATTCATAATTAATCAAAAAAAACTCATTACACCTCACCTGGGGGGCTAATTACATCATTTTGTAGGTGCATCGTAAAATACACTAAAAAACCCACGTTTTTACCTCCCACGGCCCCAAAAAATCGTAGGAGGCTCCACGACCCCTTAAAATCTTCGTAACAGTCCCTACGATAATTATAAAATAATATAAAGATCCGCATTTGCCTCTAAGGAGGTCCTGGAGGCTCCCCAAAAGGCTCAAAATAAAAAAGGGGAATTTGTGTTAACTTTATATTGATGCTCACTGTATCTTAACTTTCTACAATTATTCTTATTTTTCTATTTGGTTTTTACTTTACTTAATAACTTTTATTTCCTAAATATTTTTTTTTATTATATAGTTCGGGCCGCTTATTCTTGCTTCCTTCCACAATTCTTGGATCATTTTTTTTTTTGATTTATTTTTTGAATTTACCTTTTTACATCTTTAAGAACGCTAAGGGCGTGTTATATTAACATCATATATTACCGTTTAAAAACTTTTTATTTAGCCTTATTCACCTATGTATCTTTCAAATCAAATCTAACCTATTTGCCTATATTAGGGCTTTAAAACTTATTTATTTAACCTTTGCCTCAGGAATTCTTATTTACTAAATTTACTTTCTTCTACAATTTTTAGGTATTTACTTTCTTCTGCAAATCTTATTATTTAATAATTTTTATTTTTATCTTACAAGCGCTAATATTTTAACATTACATTTCTAAGAGATAACGCCCATTTTGTAATAGTTCTGGGCAGCGTCAAGGAGCGCGTTCGTGGCCTCTTGGGCGGATGGGGTCAGTGTAATAGCCCTTCTCGGGGGTATATTTATAGATCGGGCGGAGTTAGTTGGGCATGGTTATTTATAGTTTTCGTGCACCTGAACACATTTTATGAGACCTTTAATCTGAGGGATTAGGCGTACGCTAAGAGTAGCGAGGGGACTGGACTATTATGTAAGGGTCGCGTTTAGCGGTTCTAGTTATTTTGCTGGTTGTACTAGTTGTATAGAGGAGGCTCTTGGTAAGGTGTAACATCTACTAAGGGGCCTAGGTATCGTATCTACTGTTACTGTGGTGGAGCCGTTTATTAGGGTGCAAATTTGAATTTGGTACTTGTGTAAATTAAGGATATTATTATTCTATTATGGGGTTCTGTAATTTATTCGTAGAAGGGTTTCAGGCGGTTATTATGGACTACGGTTTGTTTGTTACCTATTTTAATTTTGGTGTTCACGGGGCTCGTAATTGCTACTATAGGATAAGGACCTCTCCAGATGGCAGATAGTTTGCCCTTCCGGTTTTCGCTTTTTATAAGGATTTGGTCGCCAACATGGAAGGTGTGGGTTCTAGTGGTTTAGTCATAGTGGGCTTTAGATTTCTGTTTATTTGCTAGCAAATTTTGCCGGGCTATTGAGTATGTCTTTTGTAGTTTATACTTTAGAAGGTGGTAGTAGCTTTCGTGATTGTATAGTGGCTCGGGATCCTTTTTTAGATTCGAAGGGACATCAGGCGAGAAACCGTAAAGACAGTCCATGGGAGTTAGCTTGGTGCTGTCGTGAATACTATTATTATAGACGAACGCGGCGGTTCGTAAATATTGATCCCATGATTTGGGGTTTTGGTCAGTGATACTACGCAAATATTCTACTAGGGGCCTGTGGGCCCGTTCTAGAGCGCCGTTGGATTGGGGATGATAGGCGGAAGTTTGTAGTTTCTTAATTTTTAGGAGTTTGCATAGGCCCTTGAATAAGCCACTGAGAAAGTTGGTGCCCTGGTCGGTTACTATGCTTTTCGGTATCCCGTAGCGGGTAATAATTTGGTCAAAGACTATCTGCGCAACGGTTTCGGCTTCGGCGTTCGGGATAGCATAGCAATCTAGGAACTTGCTTAAGTTATCTTGAAATGTTAAGATGTACAGGTTTCCGGAATTAGTAGTTTCTAGGGGTCCCACTATGTCGAGATATACCTTGTCGAATGGTCTTTCGGCCACGTCTGTGATTACCATCGGCATTTTGAGGGCCGGCGTGGACTTATTTGTCTGACACTTTCTACATCTACGAATATACCTATTTCCCTATGTCCCTGAGCATATGGCGCCACCAGTACTTTCTACGGATTCGTTTATATGTTTTGATTACGCCCTGATGTCCTCCGAAAGCGGAGTCATGATAGTCTTTCAGGATGGTGGCTATCTCTTCGGGATCTGTGATTACCGTGATTTTGGGATTTTGATTAATTTCAGCCTCTTGAGGGGGGTTGGTTTCAACTAATGTGTCCACGGGGTTCTGCGAAATTGGGGATTCGGGTGAATTGGGTGGTTGGTTATCTGAGTGTTTGATACCGTTGCCTTCGGGGGCAATGCCTACATCTGTTACCTCAATTAGGGCCTCTTTTTCGGGCATACGATTTGGTCTTTCACCTCGTGCTTGGGCACGGGTGACTACGTTGCATCTTTGGTTGTGGCCTCCTGGGGGAGGTTCCATGGGTGCGTGGACTACTGCTTTGACAGTGGAAGTTTGTTGAGTCTTAGTATCTTGCGGAATACGACTGAGGGCGTCGGCATTAGTATTATATTTGCCGGGTTTGTATTCAATATTGTAATCGTATTCGGAAAGTTTGTGGTGGAAGCGCACCAACCGGGTTGTAGGGTCTTTTACGTTGAACACTCTTTTCAACGGTATATTTTTACACTGTGAATGTGCGACCTTGTAGGTAGCACCTGAAATTTTTTACAGCCCAGACTATTGCTAAAAGCTCCTTCTCGATGGGGGAGTAATTACGTTCAGCCTTGTTCAGGGTTCGACTGGCGTAGGCAATGGGTTGGTCTTTTCCAACTTCCCCTTGTGAAAGTACAGCCCTAAGGGCTTCACTACTGGCATCTGTAGTCAGATTAAAGGGTTTAGTGAAGTCGGGGTAGATTAGTAGGGGGGGCTTGACCAGTGCTGCCTTGATTTGGTCGAAGGCTTCTTGGCATCTAGGGGTCCAAGAGAATTTTACGTCCTTACGGAGGAGGTTGGTTAGAGGCCGGACGATTTTTGAGAAATCGGGAATAAATTTTCTATAGTAATTCGCGAGTCCGATGAAAGATTGGACCTGGCGTATAGTGCGTGGTTCCGGGTATTCTTGGACGCACGCCGTCTTCTTGGGGTCTGGGAGCGCTCCTTTCTCTGAGCAGATGTGCCCTAGGTAGACTACCTCCTTTCGTAGGAATTGGCACTTTTCGGACTGCAACTTGAGGTTATGCTCCCTTAGTTTGTCGAAAACCTTTCTGAGCTTCTGGTTGTGGTCTTCTAGGCTCTTACCATAGATGACTATATCATCTAGGTAGACGAAACATTCTAGACCCTGAAGGCCGGTGAGCACGTAGTTCATTAGTCTTTGGAACGTAGCCGGGGCTCCTTTTAGCCCGAACGGCATACGTTTGAATTCGTAGTGCCCGTAATTGGTGCTGAAAGCTGTTTTATCTTGATCTCTGGGATCGACCAGAACTTGGTGATAGCCGCTGGCTAGATCAAGAGTGGTGAAGTAACGTGAGTGTCCTAGCTGGTCTAAGATCTCTTCTATGCGTGGCAATGGGAAGGCGTCGCCAATTGTTTTTTCGTTAAGTTTACGAAAATCAACGACGACTCGCCACTTCTTCTCCCCGTCGGCGCCTGCCTTCTTAGGAACTAGTAGGAGAGGGGAGTTCCATGGGCTTTTGCTAGGCTGTACTATATCGTTTTCCAGCATTTCTTGTAATTGATCATTTATTATCTGCCTCTGACTTTCTGGCAGTCGGTACATTTTCTGGTTTATGGGTGCCTGATCCCGTATTAAAGGTATTTCGTGTTGGATGGCGGTTGTATGAGTGAGGAGATCGCCCTTTAGATAGAAAATATCGTGGTATTCGTAGGAGAGGTCGGTAATCGACTGTCTTTCTTCCGCGGTTTTCGTCCAGATTCAACTCCTTTTTGATCTGTTCTAAGCGGGCTTCGAGGTCTTGTGAGACCGGGTATTCGGGGTTTGGAAATGAATACCGGATGTTTTTAATTCTTGCCTCGGTTTTGCTCTTTGGGGTTTGCGTACCTAATCGCTTGTTTTTGAGGAGTTTAGAGGCGGGGGTGTATGGTGCCTTGGTTTGGGAAGTTGTTCCCTTTTTCTTTCTGATGGAGGAGGGTGATGGAGTTTGTTGGCCCACGTTGGGGCTCTTGTACTCACAAGCACCGTTAGTTTGGAACGAGCCTTGGGGGCTATTTTGGTCGGCGCACGTAGAGTTGCATGCGGACCATATCGTTATTAGATGATTGATTAGGAATAGAGCGACTGTGTTTAAGAACGTACGAATGACATTTAGACTGGGGATCTCAGAGGCATAAGTTTCAGGGGCCATGGGGGCCGAATCCATGGTGGATTGTTTTACTACGGTTGGCCGTGGTATCGCTTGAAGTGGTACTATTACATATTTACTGGTTGGGACCAGTGTTAGGTTAAGGGCGGATATGGACACTGGGATGTGGGTACTGTTGAGAATGCTTAGCGGAACTGTGTCCTTTCCCTTGGGTAAAAGGCTATTTGAGAGAAATACTCCGGGTTTTAGTTCCTGAGACAGACAGACCATTTCTTCCTTTAAGTTTAGCGGCACTGCGATTATTTGTTGGGTACGGGCCGGCACTCGTGTCGCCAGTCCCAATTCTATCTTAGTCCGTATAGGTTCCTGTTGACTTTCGATTTTGTCAGTCGACCTTTGGGTTTTGCAGTCAGCCTCCGGGTTAGGGGCCTTGGAGACAGTATAGGTTTCCATACTGTGCCTCACTTCGACTGCCCGTTCTTTGGGCGAATGCTCGTCGAATGTCAATGGAACGCTAAACTCTTCAGGGTTTGTTATTGTACGAGGGAACTTCAAACTTCGGTTAGGCCCCTCTACGTGGCAATTATCCGAGATGAAGTCGTACCCTAATAATCCATCGTTCAGAAAGTCTGGTGTATCCTCTACTACCTGGAAAGAGCTAGGGATTTTAGTGGGGAGGTCGAAATTTCCTTGACAGCTCCCTATGGTTTCTGTAGTTCCGGCAGGGGTTAGGAGGGTGCATTTTTCTTCCTGGTTTATTTTGACCTGGGATTTAAGTCTATTTTGTTTGATGACGCTTACCTCAGCGCCGGTGTCTACTACTAATTTGACTTTGACAGATTCGAGCTGAAACCTGACACCTGATTCTGATGAGAATAATTTTTATGTTGATCCACGGTGTTTATCACCGTGGATTTCTACGAAATTATTGCAACGGAAAAATGTGCAATATTGCATTTGAGTTTCCCGTGTGATAATTTTTTAATGAATGTTAGGAATTTAAAAATGGAGAAGAACGAAATATAAGGGCAGGAATTTATACTTCCGGTCGAAAAACTGAACTTTGGGAATAAAAAATGATGATTGATTTTACTTGATTGTTAGATTCTTAAAAATGAATTTTTTGTTCGTAACAGACGCATCCGATCGAAAGCTTAAAGCTGGGGGGAGAAAGCTGTTATACACGTTTAAAGTCGTATAACTTTTGAGTTTAGACCAAATTGGTTTATTCTGATCTCACCCCAGCTTGAAGCTTTTGAGCTTTCTGATTGGAATTGACATTTCTACATGTCCCAATAAAATTGGGTAAGTAGAATTTAGTTTTGAATATTTTTGTATATTTTTTAACGTTTATTTTATTTATTTAGATATTGAGCCCTGCTTTTTGGACTCTTTTTAGTTGAAGGCACTTTGTTCAGGCTAAAATAGAATAAAACCTGAAAATATCCCAAACAAAAAAAAATCATACTTACAAAAAAACGTACCTATAAACAAAAAACACCTGAGAAATGACATAGGAAAAGGAATGATTAAATAAAACAACCAATTTCACTACTTTCTTCATTTTATTTTAAAAATCAAAACATGCAAAATAATCCTAAAAGCGAATAAAAAACACAATTCAACTTTCCTAATATTTATTCCATAAAAACAACACACAAGTAAGAGGACAACACTACACGAAAGGAAAACACAGAAGAAAACTTCGCCTGAAAGGAAAAAAGATTAATTAAACATACCTAAAAGGGAGAACGAATTAATTACGTATTAAACACAAACATTAAAATTTATTTACCTTGCTTGGAAAATAATCCAACAACGAAATCACTCCAAAGTTGCAAATCCATGAAAAGAAAGCCGTCGGCAAAAAACCAAAAGTCTGTAAACAAAAAAAGATTAATAAAAATTTCCAACAGGTTCCACAAAAAAATACGTACCTGTCAACCCCAATATCGCGGGCTCCCCCTCGTTCACCCACCACTAAAATCCTGAAAATATATCTTAAAATTAGTAAATAAATTAAAAGCCAAATAATATACTTACCAAGATGCAAAAAGCCCATCTGACGTCTACAAGTCAGAAAAGAACAGCTGATCGGACATCTAGTACATAAACCCAAAATTATGTACTTCAAAAGGCGAAGCCCCACCACACGCAATCACAACCATTATTCGTAGATAAAATAAATACCGAAGCACAGTCTCAAGAAGATCAGAAGTTGCTTCACATTTCTAGAGTCTTGAACTAGAAATTAAGCAAGCGAAAAAAATCAGCCCAAGTATCGAACTTGGCAATTGGAAAGGACAGAATTGAGGTCTTTTTCAAACAATTTCAAGAATCTGCTCAAGTACTGAACTTGACAGTCTGAAAAGACAGAATTGAGGTCTTTTCGTAGCGAAGCCTGAATTAAAGACCGTCTTGAAGTCTTTAATACAGCATCAACTTAATACGCAAAAATTGATTTGCAGCAATTATCGAACCACAGAGGGACGATTTCACAAGGCAAGGTAGTCCATCAAGCAGCAACCGGGCAGCAAACAGCAAGCATATCCCAAGCGATTCCCAAGAAACGAAACCAGAGTGCAGCAACACAAAGGTTATTCCTGGCTGTTCTAATTGCAGAACACATCAGTCGAAACATCAATCATCACGCTGACAGATAGGTGGCGTCATTCATTTAAGTTGCCAGAGCAAGCAATATTTTGGTAATTTTTATTCACAAAACAAATACGAAATTTAAAGTAATAAATAACGAATTAAAGATTGAATTGAATTATTTTGTATTTTGGCAATTTGTTGAATTTCTTGAATTTATAGTTGAGAAAATTTAAGAATTAATTGTGAATAAATAGTAATTTTGATTAGTGGAAAAGGTTATCTTTTTATTGAATCGCACCCTTCCGGCACCTTTTTTATTGAGTCAGAAATTAAAGTGCTAATTCTGAACATTGGTCCTTCGAGCCGGATAGTGATTCAATAAGATAACTCAAGCCGCAATTCAGAAACATGGAAGAATTACTCGATCATCAAAGACGACTTCGAGAACGCATCGAGAAGGCATATCGCAACTTTTCCAAGGATGGCCCAAGTAGGAAAACGGAAACATACTTCCAAAAGAAACTCGACGGTCTCGATGACGACTGGAAAACGTTTCGCAGCAACGAAAAGGAAATAATGAGCAAAACGCTGAGTGAAGCCGAACACAAACATCCATACTTCAAGGACGATTGGTACGCAGAAGTGGAAGAAACTTACATAAACACCTATTCCGCAATCAACGAAGAATACCTCAAAATCCGTCCAACCGCAAACCCAAGAGCCGAGCAGTCATCAACAGAGCTAAATAACAGTCAAATTGCTCACCATAACAACGAGGTAAAACTTCCACGAATCTCAATACCCACATTCGCAGGCGACTACGCATCATGGCCATCGTTTTTGGATCTATTCACCAGCCTCATACACAATAAAACATCATTATCAGGGGCTCAGAAACTACAATATCTAAAGGCTCATTTATCTGGGGAAGCATTGAGACTTCTCAGCAACACATTAGTAAGCGACGCCAATTATGAGCCTGCATGGAACCTACTCGTTGATACTTACAACAATAAACGAGCATTATTAAAGACGCAACTCGACATTCTACTCAGCCAACCGAAGTTAAATCGAGAATCGGCACAAGGCATTAAGGAACTGAAAACGAGGACCCACGAATGTCTCACCGCGATTGAGAATCTGAAAATCTCAACACAGAATTGGGATCCTATTCTCATCCATTTGCTGGTCCAGAAACTCCCAAACGAAACTCACGAGCTTTGGGAACAGTCGCAGAGCACCAAATCGAGGCAATCGATTCCAACTTGGGCGGAACTCCGCGAATTCATGGAAACCAGGTTCAGGACCTTAGAAGCTGTTGGCAAGGCATCAAGCAACAAGAATGAACATTACGAAAGCAAATCCAGGGAACATCCAAGAAGAAGAACTCAAGCCTTCCACGTCGCAAATCAAAACGTATGCATCCTGTGCAAAGGCACACATGCCCTAGGGAAATGCCCCAAGTATGTACAGCTCAGCATCGATGAGAGATACAAAACAGTCAAATCAAAGGACTTATGCATCAATTGCCTGAGAACAGGCCATCGCTCATCCCAATGTCCCAGTAAAGGTAGATGTTTCCAATGCGGAAAGACTCACCATACAACGTTACACAGAAACCAGCTAGCAAGGCAAACTAACAACGGCATTTCATCGCCCGCCAGTTCAAACGATGAATTGCCTTCCAACCAAACACAAACGTACTTCTCTCAGTCAGCATCTTACGACTGCCGACAAGTACTATTAGCTACAGCCCTGGTCACCGTAGTATCTCCAACTGGACGAGAGCAAGTCTGCAGAGCACTCATTGATCCCGGGTCTCAATCCTCGTTCGTACGTGAAGCTGTGGTTCAAGGTCTACAACTCAAAAAGGAGCCAATACAAACAGCATTAACCGCGATCGGCAACATGCCAGCCGGAAAAATCACCAAATGGGCTTCGTTACAACTAAAGACACGAAACCAACAGGCGAAGAACATCCAAATCCAAGCAATGGTAATTAACAAAATAACCAATCCATTACCAAATAGCGAATGCTCTAGCAAAGATTGGGCTCACTTAAAGGATCTTGAATTAGCAGATCCAACGTTCCACAAGCCAGGTCACATCGACATCCTTTTGGGAGCCGACATCTTCCCCATGATCATCTTAGCCGGCCTAAAAAAGGACAACAAAGGAACCCTAGTGGGACAAAACACGGTGTTTGGGTGGATCATCTCTGGGAAGACCACTCCAGCTGCACAAGCAAGTGCACATACGAAAACATTCTTCACCGAGGTGACTCCTAACGACGAACTCAAGAAATTTTGGGAACTAGAAGAACTTCCCTCAAGGCCCAAGTGGACAAACGAAGAAACTCGCTGTGAAGACCACTTCAACAACAACGTCACTAGATGTAGCAACGGACGTTACCAAGTCCGACTTCCATTTGTAGCTGACAAGGTACAACTCGGCACATCAAGACACATCGCTATTCGAACATTGATGCAGATGGAGAAGCGATTCCAGCAAAATCCTGACTTAAAAGCAGACTACGTCAAGTGCATACAAGAATATTTGACGTTAGGACACATGGTGCCTACCAACACTCCAGAGTCAGCACTTCAAAACCAATCGCCTAACGACACAGCAACATATCAATGCTGTTACCTGCCTCATCATGCTGTCATCAAACCAAGTAGCACGACCACCAAATTGAGAGTAGTGTTCGACGCATCTCGTCCAACTGCTAATGGAAATTCATTGAACAGTATATTATTGAATGGACCAGTAATACAAGACTCGTTAATGTCCACTCTCATGCGATGGAGGAAGTATCGAATTGCTTACATGGCTGACATCGAGAAGATGTACCGGCAGATACGAGTTCATCCAGACGACGCGGAGTATCAACGGATAGTTTGGAGGGAATCACCAGATCAACCCATACAAGATTATAAACTGTTAACCGTGACGTTCGGAACAAAGAGTGCTCCTTTCCTTGCCATCCGAACCATGCACCAATTGGCAAAGGATGAAGCAGAATCATTCCAAATCGGTTCCAACGCCGTGCTCAACGACTTTTACGTGGACGATTTGATGACTGGCGCAGATGACATAGAAGAAGCAAGACAGAAACAAAGGCAACTAATTCAACTTCTTCGAGCTGGAGGACTAGAACTTCGAAAATGGGCCGCAAACCACAACGCCATCTTGGAAGAAGTTCCGGCAGCCGATCGAGAGGTCTCATTTCCTCTCGCAGTCAACGCAGAGGAAGTCAAGGCTCTCGGCTTATTATGGAATCCTGCCAGCGATGCATTATCATACAAGGTCAGCATGGAGTCAGCACCAGAAACATATACAAAACGAAAAATACTGTCCGAAATAGCGAAACTCTTCGACCCCATCGGCTGGCTAACTCCAGTAACAATTAATGCCAAAATACTAATACAGAGTCTGTGGCTGACAAAACTCGACTGGGATGACACGGTCCCGATCAACATCGATCAACAATGGCGAGAATTCCGAGCGGACCTCCAAGTCATCCAAACCATTCAAATCCCGCGGTGGATTGAAGCTCACAACAAAGTCCAGAATATCGAAATCCATGGATTTTGCGACGCATCTATAAAAGCTTATGCAGCAGCCGTATACATCCGGACACAGGACGAAGACAACAATTGCCATTGCCATTTACTCGCTGCCAAAAGCAAAGTGGCACCCATCAAGACCATCTCGCTACCAAAGCTGGAATTATGCGGAGCACACTTGTTGGCCAAATTACTAGCGCAAGTAAAAGACGACATAAAGTTCGAGCAAGTAACAATACACGCGTGGACTGACTCTACAATTGTACTCGCATGGCTGAGAAAACACCCATCATCATGGGAAACATTTGTGGCGAACAGAGTCTCACAAATACATCAACTACTAGACCAAAGTAGCTGGAATCATGTGAAAACGGAAGACAACCCTGCCGACTGCGCCACAAGAGGAGTATCACCCAGTGAATTAAAATCACATAAGTTATGGTGGACAGGTCCTCACTGGCTCCACCAGACAAGGGAACACTGGCCCAAACGGAAGGAGATACAAGATACCACGATGGGCTTACGAAAAACCATCACCAACATGCATATCGAAGTAGATTCCTCGAAGAACGATCTAATCAATCGATACTCTTCATTGACGAAATTACTACGTGTCACAGCGTACTGTCGACGATGGTTACCGTCACCCAAACTAAAACCCACCTATCTCACTTCAGAGGAAATACAGGCAGCCCTAACTTGTTGGATAAAAACCACTCAAAATTTGGCATTTGAAGATGAAGTCCAAGCATTGCAAGCCAAGCAAACATTACCCAATAAAAGCAGATTACTAAAGCTAAACCCATTTATCGATCAACAAGGTATTTTACGAGTTGGTGGACGCATCCAAAATGCTGACATAACATTCGACCAGAGTCATCCAATAATCCTACCCGAAAAACACCCGTTAAGTAAATTAATCATCGATAATATTCATCGCATCACACTACACGGTGGCACGCAACTAATGTTAAACACCCTGAGACAAAAATATTGGATTGTGAATGCGCGAAATGCAGTCAGATTCCATAATCACAAATGTGTTCAGTGCTTTCGTCAAAAGGCAGAAGGACGCACGCAGCTCATGGCCAATCTTCCGACATGCCGAGTCCGTCCAGCAAGACCCTTCGCTCACACCGGAGTAGATTATTGTGGCCCATTCGAGTTGAAAGTTTCCAAGTTAAGAAACAGCCGAACTCAAAAGAGCTATATCGCCTTATTCATTTGCATGGCGACGAAAGCTATTCATCTCGAGGTAGTCACTGATGCGTCAACAGAAGGTTTCCTCACAGCTTTTCGAAGGTTCATCTCACGGCGAGGATTATGCTCCGATATGTATAGCGATTGTGGATCCAATTTCATTGGAGCAATTAACCTTCTCACACATCACAAGATAGAGAGCAACAAGAAGATGGAATTGGAACTAGCCGAAGCCCTAGGAAATCAAGGAATTGACTGGCATTTTATCCCTCCAGCGTCTCCCCATTTTGGTGGACTATGGGAGAGCGGGGTAAAATCCGTAAAATATCACCTGAAGCGCACCATAGGCGACACGGTATTAACGTATGAAGAATTTAGCACACTCACTACACAGATCGAAGCGGTTTTAAACTCCAGGCCACTTACAGAACTTACTCAAGATCCCGAAGACACATCGGCATTAACTCCAGGACATTTCCTGATAGGAGGACCGCTGTTGACACCTCCAGAACCCAGTCTCTTAGATACAAACATCAATCGACTAAACAGGTATCAATTGATCCAACGCCTCCATCAGAACTTCTGGACACGCTGGAGCACAGAATATTTAAGTCGTCTACAACAAAGACCAAAATGGCTCAAACCCACGACAGAAGTGAAGGTTAACGACTTAGTTTTAATAAAGGACGAACGATTGCCACCATCTCGATGGCTGTTAGGGAGAGTACTAACCACACATCCCGGACCAGATAAGTTAATTCGAGTAGTCACAGTACGAACAAAAAACAATGTTATGAAACGACCTATCACGAAAATATGTCCACTACCAATATCAGGCCCTAACAAAGCAGAATAGCATTTCCAAGAAAAAAAAAAAAAAATTCGTTACAAAAATTACTAACAATTACTAAAGAAACATAGTCAAGACTGAAACCTCAAAATTAGTACCTAACAATCACAACTGCCAACAATTAAGAAAGCAACCATGAAAGTGTCCGTTAGCTGCCCGACCGTTAAATCCAATCAGTGGGAATCGCCATTTAATCAGTAGTGCTCATCAAAACCATGGATGTAAAAAATAAACTATCAACGCTATCATCACCTCAAAAACCAAAAATAAAGCGACCTTTTGAGGCAGTGCCGTGCGGTCCGGAAATAAGAAGACGGACTCAACCGCGTCCCGTCCCCACATCCAAGACCAGAAACACGAAAAACAATACGACAAAAAAGCGTATCTCCTTGGAGGAATATCGACGGCGCCAGCAAAGACCACCGCCTGACGTCCAGATGGAACAGGAGTTATGGGAAAAAAACCGCCACCTCCCGCTTCCGTGGAAAAAAATTCGACAGATGAAGAAATCCTACCGGACGCCGGCCGATCAAAGATGGTATCATCCGTTTTACAAAAAAGTCGGATAAAATTCTGGTCCGCTTCCAAAAAGGGCAACACGAATTAAAAACCAATAATAAAGGGGAATAAATTAACAAACATAGAGCATTTTTTATTTGTACTGTACCCATCAATCGCCTCATTCAAGAAAATTTTCTTTGAAGCTTAACGCTTCAAGGCGGGGAGAATGTTCAGGCTAAAATAGAATAAAACCTGAAAATATCCCAAACAAAAAAAAATCATACTTACAAAAAAACGTACCTATAAACAAAAAACACCTGAGAAATGACATAGGAAAAGGAATGATTAAATAAAACAACCAATTTCACTACTTTCTTCATTTTATTTTAAAAATCAAAACATGCAAAATAATCCTAAAAGCGAATAAAAAACACAATTCAACTTTCCTAATATTTATTCCATAAAAACAACACACAAGTAAGAGGACAACACTACACGAAAGGAAAACACAGAAGAAAACTTCGCCTGAAAGGAAAAAAGATTAATTAAACATACCTAAAAGGGAGAACGAATTAATTACGTATTAAACACAAACATTAAAATTTATTTACCTTGCTTGGAAAATAATCCAACAACGAAATCACTCCAAAGTTGCAAATCCATGAAAAGAAAGCCGTCGGCAAAAAACCAAAAGTCTGTAAACAAAAAAAGATTAATAAAAATTTCCAACAGGTTCCACAAAAAAATACGTACCTGTCAACCCCAATATCGCGGGCTCCCCCTCGTTCACCCACCACTAAAATCCTGAAAATATATCTTAAAATTAGTAAATAAATTAAAAGCCAAATAATATACTTACCAAGATGCAAAAAGCCCATCTGACGTCTACAAGTCAGAAAAGAACAGCTGATCGGACATCTAGTACATAAACCCAAAATTATGTACTTCAAAAGGCGAAGCCCCACCACACGCAATCACAACCATTATTCGTAGATAAAATAAATACCGAAGCACAGTCTCAAGAAGATCAGAAGTTGCTTCACATTTCTAGAGTCTTGAACTAGAAATTAAGCAAGCGAAAAAAATCAGCCCAAGTATCAAACTTGGCAATTGGAAAGGACAGAATTGAGGTCTTTTTCAAACAATTTCAAGAATCTGCTCAAGTACTGAACTTGACAGTCTGAAAAGACAGAATTGAGGTCTTTTCGTAGCGAAGCCTGAATTAAAGACCGTCTTGAAGTCTTTAATACAGCATCAACTTAATACGCAAAAATTGATTTGCAGCAATTATCGAACCACAGAGGGACGATTTCACAAGGCAAGGTAGTCCATCAAGCAGCAACCGGGCAGCAAACAGCAAGCATATCCCAAGCGATTCCCAAGAAACGAAACCAGAGTGCAGCAACACAAAGGTTATTCCTGGCTGTTCTAATTGCAGAACACATCAGTCGAAACATCAATCATCACGCTGACAGATAGGTGGCGTCATTCATTTAAGTTGCCAGAGCAAGCAATATTTTGGTAATTTTTATTCACAAAACAAATACGAAATTTAAAGTAATAAATAACGAATTAAAGATTGAATTGAATTATTTTGTATTTTGGCAATTTGTTGAATTTCTTGAATTTATAGTTGAGAAAATTTAAGAATTAATTGTGAATAAATAGTAATTTTGATTAGTGGAAAAGGTTATCTTTTTATTGAATCGCACCCTTCCGGCACCTTTTTTATTGAGTCAGAAATTAAAGTGCTAATTCTGAACACACTTAGCCCAGGCGCCTTCCAGGTAATGATTTATTTATTTGTTAATCAATTTTTAATCCTTCTCTCTTTTCAGGTACTTTTTTTGGTTTTAGTTAGTAGTTAGTTTACATTTTATTTAGATGTAGGTTTATTTTTTTTATTAGTTTAATTTAGTTATAGTTTTAGAAATGAATTTTATAGGGATAATATATTTTGTTATTTTATTAATGATTTTTGTTTAATTTGTTTATGTTTACATGTTTGTATTGTATTGTGTTGTGTTTTAGGTTTTTTGCTGAAGATATCTGTTACGCAATTCTGCGCCGTAACAGCGAATAATGTAGATGCCGGAGGGAGTGTTCGGACTGATCGTTTTGACCGTGCCGGAAGTTGTTGTGTGACATTGCGTAAATTTAGTAATTAAGTTTACGCGGTCACTACATACTCCCCTCCCCAGCGTAGCGTTAACGGAATGTTACCGCTTTAGGTGGCTTAGCTTCGTTGTCGCGGTCACAACCGAAGGCTGGCTTTAGCCTGTCAATGGATATTGACTTGGTTGTGCCGTTCAATTTGACGACGAAGTGCTTTCGTAATCGTTTGATTACTTCATATGGGCCCTCATATGGAGGTTCGAAAGGTTTTCGAAATCTGTCGACACGTATGAAAACATAGTTGGCGTTCTCCAGGGCTTCTGGCACGTAAACATCCTTTTGGACGGGTTGCCGAGGATGTATTGCCTTAATGTTCTGCATATGAGAACGAAGGCGAGAGAGAAATTCTGATTCTTCAATTGGATTTTCATCGGTTGTGATAGAAATCGAATTGGGAAGTCTCAGATTCTGACCGTATACGAGCTCGGCTGGTGAGCATTGTAAGTCGGTCTTAATTGCCGTGCGTATGCCTAACATGACAAAGGGCAAATCTTCACTCCAATAAGTAGTGTTGTCCCTTGCCATTAAGGCTGCTTTTAGTTGCCTGTGAAACCGTTCAACCATCCCGTTTGCCTGCGGGTGGTAGGCGGTTCTCCGGATTCGATGAGTGCCGAGTATTTTGGCAACTTCATTGAACAGTTTCGATTCGAACTGCGTACCTTGATCGGTTGTGATCTCGAGAGGTACGCCGAATCGTGGGACAAATTCAGTGACGAATCTTTTTGCCACTGTTGAAGCTGAGATATCCCGAATTGGGTATGCTTCAGGCCATCGCGTGAATCTATCGACTATCGTTAAGATATAAGACTATCCACGAGATGGGGGTAGGGGTCCTACTATATCCATATGGATATGGTCAAATCTATTATTTGGAAGTTTGAAAGCTTCCAATGGAGATTTGGTATGCCTTGAAACTTTGGACTTTTGGCAACCTAGGCACGATCGAGACCACTCATTGCAGTCTTTATTGATCGATGGCCAGAAGTATTTCTTGGTAACGGCTCGTCTTGTAGCACGAATACCAGGATGAGAGACTATGTTCGGAGTTGAACGCTAGTCTGCGTAAGCAAGTGAGTATGTAAGGCCTAGGAATGCCTGTACTAGTTTCACACCACACCAAATGGGCGGTAAATGGTATTGGTGTGAGAATTAGTTTTACCCGTGAGCCGTTGCTGGGGTGCTCTTGTAAAGATTTTAACTCTGTGTCACCTTGTTGAGCCTGAGCTAGTGTAGGCAGGTCGAAGGTGACCGAGTCGACGTTGTCGGTTGCTAGTGAGAGCGACAAGTAGTCGGCGACAACGTTTTGTTTACCTGACATATGTCTGATGTCTGTGGTAAACTGAGAGATTAGACCCAAATGTCTGGTCTGTCGAGGGGATCGTTCGGTCTTTGTATGAAGGGCGCGAACCAGTGGCTTGTGATCAGTATAGACCACGAAATTGCGTCCTTCAACGAAACAGCGGAAGTGTTTGATCGCTGCATAGATTGCGAGAAGTTCGCGATCGAATGCAGAGTACTTCCGTTCTGTTGGTGACAGCTTTTTGGAATAAAAAGCTAGAGGTTGCCACCGATGATCGTTAAATTGTTCCAATACGCCTCCGATTGCATAATCAGAGGCGTCAGTCGTTAGACTGTATTTTGCATCCTCGATTGGATGGCTCAGCAGAGTTGCTTCAGTCATCGAGGCTTTCACCTTGAGGAATGCTGCCTGACATTCTGCTGGCCAGTCAAAAACTTTATTGGCACGTGAGCGGTTGAGAAGGTCTCTCAAATGCTCGTTTATCGGCACCAACTGTTCAGCCAATTTTGGGATAAATCGGTGATAGAAATTCACCATTCCCAAAAACTTCTGGATCGATTTGACAGAAGTTGGAGGTGCGAGATCAACGATAGCCTGAACCCGATCGGAGGATGGAAGTATTCCATCCTTTGTGATGCGGTGGCTTAGAAACTTAATCTCTGTTGCACCAAAAACTCATTTCTCTAGCTTAATGGTTAAACCGAAGCTATCGAGGCGTTTAAAGAGCTCTTCGAGGTGAACGATATGTTCATCCTCGGTTTTACTGGCGATGAGTATATCGTCCAAGTATACATAAACGAAGCCGAGATCTCTCGTAACTTCATTTATGAACCTTTGAAAGGTTTGTGCTGCATTCCGTAAGCCGAATGGCATACGGGTAAACACATATAGGCCGAATGGCGTAATCAGTGCGTCTTATGCACGTCTTTTGGGGCGATTGGTATGGGATGATATGCACGTACCAAATCAACCTTCGAAAAAATTGTGCAGCCGTGAAGATTCACGGAGATGCGGGATCGGATATCTATCCGGCACAGTGATATATATATATATATATATATATATATATATATATATATATGTATTTGAATGCACAATTTCGTATTATGACGAAATTAATTAGAAACTCATTATTATTGCATGTTTCACACTGCTTTTATATATTGTTAATAATTTTTAATTTGGCTTTTATCAATTTTTATTTAATTCATTTGTGTTCATGATCACGCCACGTTTTTCTTTATTAATTTAATTTATAATTATTTTTATTATAACGCGGTCTGGGCCCATAACCTATAGGAGGTATATGGGATCATACTATAAATAAAATTCAATTTATTATTATAGAACTTTATTTAATAGCAGAGCAAAGCAAAACTCTTAACAACTAACACGGAGGGCATAATTACTAATATCTACTGACCATAGGAACGAAACACTACACACACATATACAAGTACTATACATAGTCATTCTTTTTGATCATTCTCATTTCCTACAGGAATAGATTGAAGTCTTTTTTATTAAATCCTTGCCACCATTGTTGTGAGGGCCCGTCGGGCCTCCTGTCTAGATAACTGAGTCTATCGTAAATTTTCTCTAAGCAAGCATAACGTTCACTTGTATGGTATAAAAATCACCCTAGATTCGCAATGATTTCAAATAATAACTTCTTTATTAAACTTTTCCGTTAAATTGAAACATTAAAGAAATGAAGTTGCGCTTTGATCGTTATTTCTGATCATTCGAGATAGACCGGCGGCACAATAAGAACTGCTTGGATCGTAATTTCTGATCTCGTGGCCCCAATTCTTCGCCGCGATCCACTCGCTCAGTAATGTTAGCGCATCAGCAGATAAGTTATGCTGATAACGAATTAATTTACTTTCGCGTGGCAAGTTGAAAACTTTTCAGCGGATGTCAATTTGCTTAGTTTACATTTAATGAAATTAATACTTAAAGAGTGTACAGGGTATAATAACTGAAAACGCTTGGCTGACATTCGTGAGTGTGTGGATCGCGTACATTTTAGGGTTGGTTACAAAAACTGAACTTAAATCAATTTCGCACTAAAAATGCTTTCAATTGACAAGATTTTACATCTGACATGCATTTTCCCGTTATTAAAAGAGCTAGCGATATATTTTTTTTATCAGTTATTCGCAATCCCTAGAAAGGCAACTTTGTTATAATTCATGTTCTAGAACAAAATGGTTATGAATTTTACAATGAACCTGAAAATGTTTTAGTTCACTTAATTTAAGGTATCTCCTCATCAAGCTCCTGTATTTCCTACTACTTCTGAATGTTGCACATGGACGTCTAAAAAAATGCAACTGGACATTTTCCAGCGGAATTCCCTTTATTTTGGTGTCCCTAATAACTTCCCAAAAGTCCATAAAGCTAACTGGCCGTCTACTCGAGTTATGGAGGGTCGAAGGTCACGAAAATCAATTTTTCAGAGAAACTCATACTTTAGTTTTGCAAAATGCACTAAAATTGATTTTCGTGACCTTTGATTTATAAATAGGTTAATACGGGCGAGTTCAATTTTGGTGCCAATTTCAAATTGCAGTCACAATGTAGTCCCAGAGATTTAAAAGACTAAAAATAAAAAAAACTTGCACATAACACAATATGCATTTTTCATTATCACATTCTCCAGTTTTCAGTAGCAATCAATCACCAAGTGCTCTTTCCTTTTCCACCAAGTCTGCCCATGCAGACTAAAATAAGTGCAACCAAACCGCCCCCACACACCCGACCTCACTGACATATAATTCGGAAAAATCTCTTTTAGTCCAGTAAATAGGTACTTTTTACCGCACGCGATTTTTTTTTACCAAATATTTTTATATATTTTTATGAGCTTAAATTCAAAATGGCGTCATCCCCACCCTTATGCTTCACTTACAATGAAGAGAAACGCGTTTAATTCTATATCTCAGAAACTATGCGTTCAACGACAAAAATGTATTATAAAATTTTTTGTAGATAAATAAGTGATTTAACTTTTTTGTTCAGAATTTTTTTTTGTAAAGTCAATATGTTCGGAGTTATAGTGCTTCAAACTTTATGTATCACTTTCTTTGCACTATATTTCGTTAACGGTTAGCCCGCCATAAAAAAATCCTGCCTAAGACTTAGGCTATCATTTTACATAGGGCTAATATTTCACGAATTATAGTGCTTTAAATGTAGCAAAACGTAAATTCTCAAAAATATGGATTTATTACACCTCAAAAGTTTATTAAAAATGGTTTTTTTGCAATATGTAGTCAACTATTTATTTACGATGACAAGTTATACCAACAAATTTGTTTATTATAAAATTCCGTATAAAATTTACTTTAAACATTTTTTTTCTAGCATTGTGGTTTCCCCAGTAGGCCTAATCCACAAGAAAATGAAGCAATGATGCTATAACATGTTATTTAACCTCATATGTTTCGAAGATGTCGGTTGACAGTCGGATAGATAAATGAAGCTGCCATGTAATGACTAGACGTTGTCTTCGTCGAATGATATATCTGGGAGACTTGAAAACTCGCAAATGTTCTCATTTATTTCATTGTCTTCAAGGAAGTTTGTATCCTTCGTCACATTTTCGCAATTTCCTCCACTGCAGTTGAGCAAATTATGGTACATTTGAGACCGGCCTTGCGGCATCCACAGGAACCGCCACAATTTTTCCTACATTTGCAAGATATTAATTTTAATAAATTTGCTGGTGTCGGAGCAATTGTCATTGGGACTGGTTGCAAGCAAAATCTTGTTCGCTTCCAGCCCCATTCCTCCGGGCCTTGATAACTATCAAACCAAGTTTGCACTTGATGATATACTAGAAATGAGTGAAGTCGAGCAGCATCTTTAGTTGGAGGCAGAGCTGATAAGTTCACTTTGGTTTTTGTAGCCGATTTTCCAAAACATTTGAATCTAAGTGAATTAATATTGGTTTCTGACAAGCTACCTCCATACAGCTCAATAAAGAAACACTCTCCAGCTTCAGCAACCATATCTGGATCTATTTTTTTTCTTTAAACAATTCTACTGAATTTATGAGTTGTGGATTTTTTTGAAAAATGGATAAAATTGTTGCTTTCTCCATGCCGATGTTGTGTCACAACCACTGAAAGCGTGAAGAAAGAAAATATTGTTTGCAACAATATTTGGAAATTTTAAGCATTGCGGAGTATACAGTGCTTCCGGAATACGACCCTTCCCCGGTTTTCTGAACTGAAATGAACGCCGACATATTTTACATATTTTCCGCAAATATTTAAAAAGGAAACATTCTTATCCCATATGACTCGATGCAAAAGAAAACCACCATCTACGACCTCCATCCGATAATTTTTTATTTTGCCGTTATCTGTTAATGGCGTAAAACAACTATATAGTGAAGATTTTGTACCGCATTCCTTCTTCATTGAATAATGATAAAGGATAAGGCGCAAGCTCATAAGTAATATTATAAATCCTTTTCTGTTTCCTTCGAAATGCGACGATACCTGTGCTAATAGATAGTAACACTTGATTTTTTATAAAAGGATCATGCTGAGCAAACCAGTCATCTAATTTTACGACGTCAGCATTATCACGAGCTACTCGAGCAGATCAAGAATCAACGTGTTGCTCTGAAGTTGAGCTGAATATACCGCAGTAACTTTCAACCGATTCGCTAACGTTTTGTAAAAATAACATTCCTAAAGTCCACCTAGTAAGTGCAGGATCAGAAAACCCACGACCTTAGGTAAGACCTCCCGAAGTTTTCATTGATCGCATCATTGTTTGTTCGATGGTCATATCTACATAATTCCTGACCAGAATTTATCAGTTCATCGAATGGTGAAGTAAGACAGCCATATCTTGAAGGTATAATTGAGAATCTTTTGCGTACAGAAAATGGCCACTTGCGTGGAAATAAGGCAACATTTTTTGAATTACATCTAAGTGCAAATTCCAATTACCAGATCGCTCGGCTTCGATAAATTGCTTCACTAACGTAATCACACGGAAATATTGAATCCAGAGTTTTGCCGTGGGACACCTTTTTTCAATTTCTTTCAATCATTCATCGAATCTCATATAAGCTTGTTGCACATCTATATCTATCTCTGCCTGAAGAACGGCAGACCCATCAAAATTATTAACGACGAGATCCATTGCGTCACGTTCACACTCAGTGAATTCAGTACAATTCATTTTTTTTTTACTAGCGCCAAATGAGTAAGGAAGTGAGCTCTTATTGCTCTGGAATATGCATGGCCGGCCATTATCTTTTCAACGCTATTGGAAGCGTATACAATTTTAAAGACATCTTCTAGACCACTGCCAGCCATAATGTAGCCGACAGAGCCCAAGAATGACATAAGTAAATGAAAACTCCCTAAACCCCCTAGATATTTGCAAAAAACCATTTTTAATAAACTTTTGAGGTGTAATAATTCCATAAATATGAACTTTATGGAAAAAAGTAAAGGCAACAAATGTGGGCAATGATGAGCGATATAATCAGTTTTGATATGACACGTGGAAAGAAAAAGATATTGGGAAATTTTTGAAGTGAAAACTTCTTTAGCCGCGTTGGGCACTTTTTGATAGGGGAAAATGTTATGGGTTCGCGTCACCGACATGCTCATGACTGGCGCACGCGCTCAATCGATTATAATCAAAAACTTTTAGATTTCTAATAAAAAAATAAACCTGACCGCCTACTATTTTTCAATTAAGTATCGAAAATGAAAATATAAAACCAGTCATTTTGACTGATGTGTTAATAAATTATGTTCCACAATTAGATGAACCAAGAATAGTAAACTATGCATCAAATCCCCAAAATATTCTTCCACGTGATGTTCAAAATAATATTCAAAGCCTATGTTCTCAACATAACCTATCTGTACAAACATACTCTTCTTTCCAACAAAATTCCAGTGCCCATCGAAAATTTCAAAAAGATTTTCTTGAAAATGATTTTGGCCATGTTTGTGACATTTGTGATAGACTGTGGTTTAAAAAAGATTTGAAAATTTTTGTCAATAACGATATGACTCCCAATATTCAATTTATAAGAACAATGGTCGAAAACGCTGATTTAGCTGAGATAAAAATTTGCTCAACTTGCTTGACAACAATTAATAAGAATCGTGTTCCACCACTTTCGGTATATAATGGATTCAAATATTCTCCACTTCCGGAAAATCTAAGAAATTCTCCATTAGATTTGGTCACAGAAAGACTTATGTATATCCATTCATGCAAATTCGAAGACTTCGACATATTCATGGTCAATTCGGAATCTATGGGCAGGTAATAAATGTTCCAATAGAAGTAAATACAATGGTCTAAAAAATGATGCTATCGTAAAAAAGTCAAATGTTCTGCTTTTGTCAGAAACTCGTATGAAAAACGAAGAACCACTTGATGGTCCGAATTTCAACTTTGTTGTAAGTTATAAAAGACCCGAAGTTAGCAGGAGTAGCTATTTATCACAATACTCAAGATACGTCACACTTCATTACTTCATATATGGACATACATACTAAATTCACTAGAAGCATTGGTGTTAATGTTTCCGATATAGGCGAAATATGCGTTGCTCGTTGCAGTTCCGAAAATGGGCAATACATATTAATGGTTGCCGTTTATATTTCGCCTGGAAAATCTATGAGACAGATCCAACAATTTTTATTCGAAAATTTGATGATTTATACAAAAGAATTTTCTGAAATTCTCGAAAAATGATTCGGCGAAAAATATGATAATGTACCGATGATTTTAAGTGGAGACTTCAATATTAACTTTGCAGATGATAAAAATCTACCATTAATTGAATTTTTAAATGCAACACTTAATTTAAATATGTCCAATGATCGGAAACTGAGTACTACCAAATATAAAACGACGATCGATGCGGTTTTTACGCGATACTTAGATAAATTTGAATCAAACATTTTCATTTCTTACTTTAGTTACCATAACCCGATTGTATCTTTTTTACAATAAGTGCTAATGAAATAGGATGGTCAAAATTGCTACAATTATTGTATAATTTAAAAAATAATTCTGAGATATCGGTTGAAGATGCAGCACCATTAAATTTTATAGAAAAAAGTACACTTATTAATGAAGACGCAGTTACTTGTGCTACATATTTTAATAAGTTGGTTAATGTCCTAATGAAAATACTGCAATCAAAAAGATTTAGTCCTTTCAAGAAATATAGAATTTTGTATTTCTTCAAAAGAATCGAATTTCAACATCTAAGTTCTAAGTTTTCACTTCTATCGGCAGTCCCTATAACTGCCATTTTTTTTTGAATTTACGTTTTGCTACATTTAAAGCGCTATAACTCGTGAAATATTGGCCCTATGTAAAAATGATAAAAGCAAAAATTATAGATAATCGTGTGTTCTATAAGTATAAGAAGGGTTTTTTTTATGGCGGGCTAACCGTTAAAGAAATATAGTGCAAAGAAAGTGATACATAAAGTTTGAAGCACTATAACTCCGAACATATTGACTTTACAAAAAAAATTTCTGAACAAAAAAGTTAAATCACTTATTTATCTACAAAAAATATTATAATACATTTTTGTCGTTGAACGCATAGTTTCTGAGATATAGAATTAAACGCGTTTCTCTTCATTGTAAGTGAAGCATAAGGGTGGGGATGACGCCATTTTGAATTTAAGCTCATAAAAAAATATAAAAATATTTGGTAAAAAAAAATCGCGTGCGGTATTTTTCGCATTACGAAGGCCTTTTTTCGACCTATTTACTGGACTATTTCTTCAATGGCTAATGAAGCTAAAACTGAAGAAGATTTAGTGGTATTAGCTTTAGCTGATACGGTACTTACCGGACCAGGTCCATGTACTGTCCAACCAAAGAGTGTCTGAACAACTGACAATCTTGGTGTTATTCGCCTTACCTCTCCAGTCAAAACCTCCTAATAATAGTCCGCTCCCACTAAAATGCTTAAACCATCTTCCTGCTCATAATTTTCATCATTTAAATCTGCCAAATCCAGTTTACACCAGGCTGCAGCTCTTTTTTTAGGAATAGGTAAAACATCAGCGCATATCTCCGGCACCACCAGTTCTTTCAGCAATATTTCACCTTTACAATGCTTCCTTTCAACTTAAGAGACACTAAATCATATTTCGCATAGTTGTCAAGCTCAGCACTTCCAAAGGGTAAAATGTTTAATTTTACGACTCCCACAACAGCTAAACACATTTTCTCGGCTATACTTTTCCGAATATAAGTCCATCAATAATTAATTATACTTTTCCTGACTAGCTCCATCAATAATTATTCCCACAAATAATTTAACACTCGATATCGGCGAAACCGCAAACACGCGAGCTGTTTTTAAAAACACGTCGTGAATAATATCCGATTTTTAATGGGTACCCTGATTTTTGTTTTAAGTCAACATCAGCTCATTTTCGATCAGAATTCCTCTTAGAAAAGCTTTCTTTAAACAGAGGATCGCACATTGGTGTCAATTGTATACCACTACAATTATTGCATTTTATGTCCCTAACACGACAAAATTTAGATGTATAACCTCCCAGCAAACATCATCTCGAAGTTTAGAGTGCTTCGAAAAATTCTCGAACAGGAAGAGAGCGAGAAAGAAATACTTTGGAAATAAAATTACGGTAATATTTCGTTTTTACGGAAAAAAATCGAAATTTTAAAAGAAGAGAACCGCGTACAATACTAAAAGTAAAATTCGCCTTTAAAAGGTTACGAGAATTTTTCGTTTTGGCGAAAAAAACGAAAGAAACTCGAATCGCTTTTGCGATTCGACCTAGCGGTCCTTTTCGTTCTTTTTTACTTCGATTTCAATTCGAAAACGGCTTCGAGATCGCAATTGTAGTTCATTTTAACGATTAGCGTTCGATTCGATCTCAAATCATAATGTTTGCTGGGCTCTATTTGTACATCGGAATCATCTCCCTTCTTGTTGGAGCATTTTCTTTTTGTCTCTAAATTGACTGCACTATCACAATCTAGTGTTGAATGGGCATTGGATTTACAGAACATACATTGGGGATCTTTATTCATTGTCAACAGACCAGGAGCTGTCGTTGGAGCACATTTGCCTTTATTATCCACAGCTGGTTTCCCTGCAAACATTACGATTCGAGATCGAATCGAAAACGAGTCGCGAAATCTTCGAGAAGGCTTCGAGACGAGAGTCGTTATCGAAACGAAATCGATTTGTAAACGACGGAAACGGAATGCTATATCGAATCGCTTTAACGACTCGATAACGACTCGTAAAAGCGAATGAAAATCGAAGAGCTCCTTATTATTTTTTTTTGTGGGTGGGAATAAATTGTATAAAAAAAATGTAAATAAAGAAGTAGTTTTAATAAATATTATATATTAACTATTTTTTTTAAATTCATAGAAAATTATAAAAGAAAAAAAAATTTAATCAAAAGAATTCATAGAACATTATTATTATTAAGTTAAAAAAAAAACAAGTAATATACTAGCTAAAGTAGTCTTCATACTGCTCTGGAAAAGATTGAAATTATTAAAATTATTGCGCTAAATAAAAGAACCCACTTACAAAGGCAGCATTAATTTTTAGGGGTAGTTTGTGACTCCCATGGTTGTGGAGAGCCCTTTCCCTTGTCCTTGTATTTCTCTTTTTTTATTATCCTGTCTTTGGCGTATTGGAAATGCCTCATTGTTACCTTGTCGAAGTTTTCCTCCGCGGTCGATGGAAACTTTTGATGAAAGGCGTCTAAAACATATTAAAGAATATAAAATCAATATATATTATATGTTTATATTTCTATACTTTTTATTGCAACCACAATATGCATTTTCCTAGCACATTTTTTGTTGTTAACTCCAAGCCAATTAAAATTTTTAGCAACTTCATCAGAAAAAAACAACCTTAAGCTATATTTTATAAATTTAACAGGGTCGTCGGGTCCTCGATTACGTAAATTTTTTTGCTAAAATATAAAAACTGTTAATGCTGTAAACATACTAAGGGCGAAAATAGTTCCCACAGCGACTGGAAAAAACGAATAGAACACACAGCTTTTCTATGAGTATAAAGGGTGCAGCACAATATGCAGACCACTCGACGACGAGGTCCCCGAGAGTGGCGACTCAATCAATCCAAGTTCTATTTCGTAGCCGTCGCCCCTCAAAGTTGCCTGGGCGGTGTGACATGGGATTGTGTTGCTTTTCTCGTATGTTCCTGTGCGCGTGTGTAGCATTCGGATGTCGAAGATGATTATTCTTGTGTGTGCTTTTTAATTTGTGTGCACCGTCGCCGTCGCCCTTAGTATATTTACAGCATAAGTAATGTTTCATAAAACAAGATTTACAAATATGTTCATACCAATTCACTAAAGTTTTCGTCGTTTTCCACAAGTTTTCTTTCGAAGTTCAGCAATGCCTGTTCGTTAGGAAACGGAAGGGTCTCCTTTTCAAGCAAATTACGTCCAGATCCAGAGGCTCTAGTTTTGGATCCTTGGCGAATTTCCTTCCGCAACTCTATCATTGCGGCTATTTGCTTCGTCATAAGCGCTTTGTTTTCTTCTCTTGCTTCCTTCAGTTCTGTCCAGGGATCGTAAATAACTGTTATATTTGTATTTTTGACTTAAAAAATCAAATAGTAAATGTTGTCTGATCTGCATAAAATTTATACTGGATACTCAGAGTAGCGAGTTCTACGCGGTGGTGGGGTTACTTTTAAATTGTAGACTTTTATTATAAAAGTCAAGTTTAATAGTTAAAATTAATTTAAATTTTTTAAATAAACAATAACAGTTATATTTAACTAAAAAAGTTTTAGGTCATTAAAAACTCTTATTTTTGTTTTTTATTTTTAAAGTCTTCCAAAACTCTTATGGGAAGACTTTTATTTTTAAAATCAAAAATAACTGTTAAAAAAGACTGTCTTGCATAAAAGTCTTTCTACGATTTTTATTTTTCCAGTTTTTTCTATAAAAGTCTTTGAAGACTTTTATTTTTAAAATATAAAAATAAAAGTCTTTTGCTGAAAACAGATAAATAGTAGATAAAGGTTTTTGGGGTCGCTGATCACGAAAATCGGGATCCTGCGGTCCTAAAACATGGGCGTCACCCTTAAAAATGCAAAAAACACCCCTTTTTAGGGGTTTTTCGCGATTATTTCGATAATAATGAAAACTAATGCAATGAAATACACTTTTTTTTAATATTTATTTGCGAAGGTGGTTGATTTGTACTAAATCAACGCGAACTTTATGATAAGGGGTGATCCTAAAGGGTTGAAACCACCCCTAAATCGGCTACAAATAGAAACTAGTTGGGATGTGGGTTCGACCCTTCCGGTCCACACGATCAACTCAAGGGGGTGAAATAGGGTCAACTCAAAACCGCTGGAGCTATAAGGCTGAAATTTTTACAGTGCATCCCTATAATGACGTAGACATCCACTTAGAAGCGATTTTTCGAAATTCATCCCCTAAGGGGCTCAAATGGGGTTTATCCAAACCGTTGGAGCTACAGGGCTGAAATTTTGACAGTGCAGCCCTATAATGGCGTGGACATCCACTATAAAGCGATTTTTCGAAATTCATCCCCTAAGGGGGTGAAATGGGGTTTATCCAAACCGCTGGAATTATAGGGTTGAAATTTTGACAGTGCATCCCTATAATGATGTGGACATCCACTAAGAAGCGATTTTTCGAAATTCTTCCCCTAAGGGGGTGAAATGGGGTTTACCCAAACCGCTGGAGCTATAGGGCTGAAATTTTGACAGTGCATCCCTTTAATGACGTGGACATCCACTAAGAAGCGATTTTTCGAAATTCATCCCCTAAAGGGGTGAAATGGGGTTTTTCCAAACCGCTGGAGCTATAGGGCTGAAATTTTGACAGTGCATCTCCCTTTAATGACGTGGACATCCACTATAAAGCGATTTTTCGAAATTCATCCCCTAAAGGGGTGAAATGGGGTTTTTCCAAACCGCTGGAGCTATAGGGCTGAAATATTGACAGTGCATCCCTTTAATTACGTGGACATCCACTATAAAGCGATTTTTCGAAATTCATCCCCTAAAGGGGTGAAATGGGGTTTTTCCAAACCGCTGGAGCTATGGGGCTGAAATTTTGACAGTGCATCCCTTTAATGACGTGGACATCCACTAAGAAGCGACTTTTCGAAATTCATCCCCTAAAGGGGTGAAATGGGGTTTTTCCAAACCGCTGGAGCTATAGGGCTGAAATTTTGACAGTGCATCCCTTTAATGACGTGGACATCCACTATAAAGCGATTTTTCGAAATTCATCCCCTAAAGGGGTGAAATGGGGTTTTTCCAAACCGCTGGAGCTATAGGGCTGAAATTTTGACAGTGCATCCCTTTAATGACGTGGACATCCACTATAAAGCGATTTTTCGAAATTCATCCCCTAAGGGGGTGAAATAGGGTTTACCCATACCGCTGGAGCTATATGGCTGAAATTTTGACAGTGCATCCCTTTAATGACGTGGACATCCACTAAGAAGCGATTTTTTGAAATTAATCCCCTAAGGGGGTTAAATGGGGTAACCCAAACCGCTGGAGCTGAAGGGCTTTAATTTTGACAGTGCATCTCTATAATGACGTGGACATTCACTAAGAATCGATTTTTCGAAATCCATCCCCACACGGAGTGAAATGGGGTTACCAAACTACTAATTTAAGTAGAAATTAAACAGGGAGCCAAAAAATTCAAAAATATAAAATCAGCCGCACCAATTTATCCACCTAATAAACCATTTTTTACATAGTTTTAGTTAGAATTTCTATAGCCTGATCAACGTGCTAGGCTTTAAGCACAATATCACAATTGTTTTTATAGTGTAATTTTCGAACTACGATAGCTATTTTATTTGTTTTCAGCAAAAGACTGACCTGCCTAAATGTCATTGTAAAAAAACGGAACATCCCATTATTCAGAAGTAACTCAAATACATTAGGGTACATATTTCCAATTATTGTGTGATTGTCGTTTTTATCCTGCATTTTGACTTTATTTAAAAATTCCACGAAAAGAAATATTTCTCCATGTATTTTTTATTTTGCTTCGGTTTAGGGGTGGTTTAACCCCTTTAAAAAAGGGTTTAAAGTGAAATTTTCCAAATGTTTCAATGAATAAAAATGGAAAATAAAATTTTAATGCAAAACAATAAATGTCAATTTTTTTCAATTACAATTTTAATGCAGGGGTAGTTTCACCCCCTTAAGGGTTTAAAATAATAAATTTATGGCTGATATGTACCTTTTGAACCAAATTTCAAGCAAAAAACAAAAAATTTCTAATTTTTTTTATATAAAGTTGATTTTTATAATTGTGGGGGTAGTTTTAACCCCTTAAAGGTTGAAAATAATTTAGTTTTGCCTGACAGTACGCCCACAATCGTATTTGAAGCATATACTTGAAGAAAAAATTTTTTACAATTTTTTCTACTTGTAGCCGATTTAGGGGTGGTTTCAACCCTTTAGGATCACCCCTTATCATAAAGTTCGCGTTGATTTAGTACAAATCAACAACCTTCGCAAATAAATATTAAAAAAAGTGTATTTCATTGCATTAGTTTTCATTATTATCGAAATAATCGCGAAAACCCCCTAAAAATAAAAGTCTTCAAAGACTTTTATAGAAAAAACTGGAAAAATAAAAATCTTAGAAAGACTCTTTTTTAACAGTTATTTTTGATTTTAAAAATAAAAGTCAATTTTAATTATTATTTCGAACAAAAAAAGAAAAAAATCTTTAATAACAATTTTAAAAGATTTAAAACAATACTAGTCCTGTACCTAGTACCTGTCTTTGGCGTATTGGAAATGCCTCATTGTTACCTTGTCGAAGTTTTCCTCCGCGGTCGATGGAAACTTTTGATGAAAGGCGTCTAAAACATATTAAAGAATATAAAATCAATATATATTATATGTTTATATTTCTATACTTTTTATTGCAACCACAATATGCATTTTCCTAGCACATTTTTTGTTGTTAACTCCAAGCCAATTAAAATTTTTAGCAACTTCATCAGAAAAAAACAACCTTAAGCTATATTTTATAAATTTAACAGGGTCGTCGGGTCCTCGATTACGTAAATTTTTTTGCTAAAATATAAAAACTGTTAATGCTGTAAACATACTAAGGGCGAAAATAGTTCCCACAGCGACTGGAAAAAACGAATAGAACACACAGCTTTTCTATGAGTATAAAGGGTGCAGCACAATATGCAGACCACTCGACGACGAGGTCCCCGAGAGTGGCGACTCAATCAATCCAAGTTCTATTTCGTAGCCGTCGCCCCTCAAAGTTGCCTGGGCGGTGTGACATGGGATTGTGTTGCTTTTCTCGTATGTTCCTGTGCGCGTGTGTAGCATTCGGATGTCGAAGATGATTATTCTTGTGTGTGCTTTTTAATTTGTGTGCACCGTCGCCGTCGCCCTTAGTATATTTACAGCATAAGTAATGTTTCATAAAACAAGATTTACAAATATGTTCATACCAATTCACTAAAGTTTTCGTCGTTTTCCACAAGTTTTCTTTCGAAGTTCAGCAATGCCTGTTCGTTAGGAAACGGAAGGGTCTCCTTTTCAAGCAAATTACGTCCAGATCCAGAGGCTCTAGTTTTGGATCCTTGGCGAATTTCCTTCCGCAACTCTATCATTGCGGCTATTTGCTTCGTCATAAGCGCTTTGTTTTCTTCTCTTGCTTCCTTCAGTTCTGTCCAGGGATCGTAAATAACTGTTATATTTGTATTTTTGACTTAAAAAATCAAATAGTAAATGTTGTCTGATCTGCATAAAATTTATACTGGATACTCAGAGTAGCGAGTTCTACGCGGTGGTGGGGTTACTTTTAAATTGTAGACTTTTATTATAAAAGTCAAGTTTAATAGTTAAAATTAATTTAAATTTTTTAAATAAACAATAACAGTTATATTTAACTAAAAAAGTTTTAGGTCATTAAAAACTCTTATTTTTGTTTTTTATTTTTAAAGTCTTCCAAAACTCTTATGGGAAGACTTTTATTTTTAAAATCAAAAATAACTGTTAAAAAAGACTGTCTTGCATAAAAGTCTTTCTACGATTTTTATTTTTCCAGTTTTTTCTATAAAAGTCTTTGAAGACTTTTATTTTTAAAATATAAAAATAAAAGTCTTTTGCTGAAAACAGATAAATAGTAGATAAAGGTTTTTGGGGTCGCTGATCACGAAAATCGGGATCCTGCGGTCCTAAAACATGGGCGTCACCCTTAAAAATGCAAAAAACACCCCTTTTTAGGGGTTTTTCGCGATTATTTCGATAATAATGAAAACTAATGCAATGAAATACACTTTTTTTTAATATTTATTTGCGAAGGTGGTTGATTTGTACTAAATCAACGCGAACTTTATGATAAGGGGTGATCCTAAAGGGTTGAAACCACCCCTAAATCGGCTACAAATAGAAACTAGTTGGGATGTGGGTTCGACCCTTCCGGTCCACACGATCAACTCAAGGGGGTGAAATAGGGTCAACTCAAAACCGCTGGAGCTATAAGGCTGAAATTTTTACAGTGCATCCCTATAATGACGTAGACATCCACTTAGAAGCGATTTTTCGAAATTCATCCCCTAAGGGGCTCAAATGGGGTTTATCCAAACCGTTGGAGCTACAGGGCTGAAATTTTGACAGTGCAGCCCTATAATGGCGTGGACATCCACTATAAAGCGATTTTTCGAAATTCATCCCCTAAGGGGGTGAAATGGGGTTTATCCAAACCGCTGGAATTATAGGGTTGAAATTTTGACAGTGCATCCCTATAATGATGTGGACATCCACTAAGAAGCGATTTTTCGAAATTCTTCCCCTAAGGGGGTGAAATGGGGTTTACCCAAACCGCTGGAGCTATAGGGCTGAAATTTTGACAGTGCATCCCTTTAATGACGTGGACATCCACTAAGAAGCGATTTTTCGAAATTCATCCCCTAAAGGGGTGAAATGGGGTTTTTCCAAACCGCTGGAGCTATAGGGCTGAAATTTTGACAGTGCATCTCCCTTTAATGACGTGGACATCCACTATAAAGCGATTTTTCGAAATTCATCCCCTAAAGGGGTGAAATGGGGTTTTTCCAAACCGCTGGAGCTATAGGGCTGAAATATTGACAGTGCATCCCTTTAATTACGTGGACATCCACTATAAAGCGATTTTTCGAAATTCATCCCCTAAAGGGGTGAAATGGGGTTTTTCCAAACCGCTGGAGCTATGGGGCTGAAATTTTGACAGTGCATCCCTTTAATGACGTGGACATCCACTAAGAAGCGACTTTTCGAAATTCATCCCCTAAAGGGGTGAAATGGGGTTTTTCCAAACCGCTGGAGCTATAGGGCTGAAATTTTGACAGTGCATCCCTTTAATGACGTGGACATCCACTATAAAGCGATTTTTCGAAATTCATCCCCTAAAGGGGTGAAATGGGGTTTTTCCAAACCGCTGGAGCTATAGGGCTGAAATTTTGACAGTGCATCCCTTTAATGACGTGGACATCCACTATAAAGCGATTTTTCGAAATTCATCCCCTAAGGGGGTGAAATAGGGTTTACCCATACCGCTGGAGCTATATGGCTGAAATTTTGACAGTGCATCCCTTTAATGACGTGGGCATCCACTAAGAAGCGATTTTTTGAAATTAATCCCCTAAGGGGGTTAAATGGGGTAACCCAAACCGCTGGAGCTGAAGGGCTTTAATTTTGACAGTGCATCTCTATAATGACGTGGACATTCACTAAGAATCGATTTTTCGAAATCCATCCCCTAACGGAGTGAAATGGGGTTACCAAACTACTAATTTAAGTAGAAATTAAACAGGGAGCCAAAAAATTCAAAAATATAAAATCAGCCGCACCAATTTATCCACCTAATAAACCATTTTTTACATAGTTTTAGTTAGAATTTCTATAGCCTGATCAACGTGCTAGGCTTTAAGCACAATATCACAATTGTTTTTATAGTGTAATTTTCGAACTACGATAGCTATTTTATTTGTTTTCAGCAAAAGACTGACCTGCCTAAATGTCATTGTAAAAAAACGGAACATCCCATTATTCAGAAGTAACTCAAATACATTAGGGTACATATTTCCAATTATTGTGTGATTGTCGTTTTTATCCTGCATTTTGACTTTATTTAAAAATTCCACGAAAAGAAATATTTCTCCATGTATTTTTTATTTTGCTTCGGTTTAGGGGTGGTTTAACCCCTTTAAAAAAGGGTTTAAAGTGAAATTTTCCAAATGTTTCAATGAATAAAAATGGAAAATAAAATTTTAATGCAAAACAATAAATGTCAATTTTTTTCAATTACAATTTTAATGCAGGGGTAGTTTCACCCCCTTAAGGGTTTAAAATAATAAATTTATGGCTGATATGTACCTTTTGAACCAAATTTCAAGCAAAAAACAAAAAATTTCTAATTTTTTTTATATAAAGTTGATTTTTATAATTGTGGGGGTAGTTTTAACCCCTTAAAGGTTGAAAATAATTTAGTTTTGCCTGACAGTACGCCCACAATCGTATTTGAAGCATATACTTGAAGAAAAAATTTTTTACAATTTTTTCTACTTGTAGCCGATTTAGGGGTGGTTTCAACCCTTTAGGATCACCCCTTATCATAAAGTTCGCGTTGATTTAGTACAAATCAACAACCTTCGCAAATAAATATTAAAAAAAGTGTATTTCATTGCATTAGTTTTCATTATTATCGAAATAATCGCGAAAACCCCCTAAAAATAAAAGTCTTCAAAGACTTTTATAGAAAAAACTGGAAAAATAAAAATCTTAGAAAGACTCTTTTTTAACAGTTATTTTTGATTTTAAAAATAAAAGTCAATTTTAATTATTATTTCGAACAAAAAAAGAAAAAAATCTTTAATAACAATTTTAAAAGATTTAAAACAATACTAGTCCTGTACCTAGTACCTGTCTTTGGCGTATTGGAAATGCCTCATTGTTACCTTGTCGAAGTTTTCCTCCGCGGTCGATGGAAACTTTTGATGAAAGGCGTCTAAAACATATTAAAGAATATAAAATCAATATATATTATATGTTTATATTTCTATACTTTTTATTGCAACCACAATATGCATTTTCCTAGCACATTTTTTGTTGTTAACTCCAAGCCAATTAAAATTTTTAGCAACTTCATCAGAAAAAAACAACCTTAAGCTATATTTTATAAATTTAACAGGGTCGTCGGGTCCTCGATTACGTAAATTTTTTTGCTAAAATATAAAAACTGTTAATGCTGTAAACATACTAAGGGCGAAAATAGTTCCCACAGCGACTGGAAAAAACGAATAGAACACACAGCTTTTCTATGAGTATAAAGGGTGCAGCACAATATGCAGACCACTCGACGACGAGGTCCCCGAGAGTGGCGACTCAATCAATCCAAGTTCTATTTCGTAGCCGTCGCCCCTCAAAGTTGCCTGGGCGGTGTGACATGGGATTGTGTTGCTTTTCTCGTATGTTCCTGTGCGCGTGTGTAGCATTCGGATGTCGAAGATGATTATTCTTGTGTGTGCTTTTTAATTTGTGTGCACCGTCGCCGTCGCCCTTAGTATATTTACAGCATAAGTAATGTTTCATAAAACAAGATTTACAAATATGTTCATACCAATTCACTAAAGTTTTCGTCGTTTTCCACAAGTTTTCTTTCGAAGTTCAGCAATGCCTGTTCGTTAGGAAACGGAAGGGTCTCCTTTTCAAGCAAATTACGTCCAGATCCAGAGGCTCTAGTTTTGGATCCTTGGCGAATTTCCTTCCGCAACTCTATCATTGCGGCTATTTGCTTCGTCATAAGCGCTTTGTTTTCTTCTCTTGCTTCCTTCAGTTCTGTCCAGGGATCGTAAATAACTGTTATATTTGTATTTTTGACTTAAAAAATCAAATAGTAAATGTTGTCTGATCTGCATAAAATTTATACTGGATACTCAGAGTAGCGAGTTCTACGCGGTGGTGGGGTTACTTTTAAATTGTAGACTTTTATTATAAAAGTCAAGTTTAATAGTTAAAATTAATTTAAATTTTTTAAATAAACAATAACAGTTATATTTAACTAAAAAAGTTTTAGGTCATTAAAAACTCTTATTTTTGTTTTTTATTTTTAAAGTCTTCCAAAACTCTTATGGGAAGACTTTTATTTTTAAAATCAAAAATAACTGTTAAAAAAGACTGTCTTGCATAAAAGTCTTTCTACGATTTTTATTTTTCCAGTTTTTTCTATAAAAGTCTTTGAAGACTTTTATTTTTAAAATATAAAAATAAAAGTCTTTTGCTGAAAACAGATAAATAGTAGATAAAGGTTTTTGGGGTCGCTGATCACGAAAATCGGGATCCTGCGGTCCTAAAACATGGGCGTCACCCTTAAAAATGCAAAAAACACCCCTTTTTAGGGGTTTTTCGCGATTATTTCGATAATAATGAAAACTAATGCAATGAAATACACTTTTTTTTAATATTTATTTGCGAAGGTGGTTGATTTGTACTAAATCAACGCGAACTTTATGATAAGGGGTGATCCTAAAGGGTTGAAACCACCCCTAAATCGGCTACAAATAGAAACTAGTTGGGATGTGGGTTCGACCCTTCCGGTCCACACGATCAACTCAAGGGGGTGAAATAGGGTCAACTCAAAACCGCTGGAGCTATAAGGCTGAAATTTTTACAGTGCATCCCTATAATGACGTAGACATCCACTTAGAAGCGATTTTTCGAAATTCATCCCCTAAGGGGCTCAAATGGGGTTTATCCAAACCGTTGGAGCTACAGGGCTGAAATTTTGACAGTGCAGCCCTATAATGGCGTGGACATCCACTATAAAGCGATTTTTCGAAATTCATCCCCTAAGGGGGTGAAATGGGGTTTATCCAAACCGCTGGAATTATAGGGTTGAAATTTTGACAGTGCATCCCTATAATGATGTGGACATCCACTAAGAAGCGATTTTTCGAAATTCTTCCCCTAAGGGGGTGAAATGGCGTTTACCCAAACCGCTGGAGCTATAGGGCTGAAATTTTGACAGTGCATCCCTTTAATGACGTGGACATCCACTAAGAAGCGATTTTTCGAAATTCATCCCCTAAAGGGGTGAAATGGGGTTTTTCCAAACCGCTGGAGCTATAGGGCTGAAATTTTGACAGTGCATCTCCCTTTAATGACGTGGACATCCACTATAAAGCGATTTTTCGAAATTCATCCCCTAAAGGGGTGAAATGGGGTTTTTCCAAACCGCTGGAGCTATAGGGCTGAAATATTGACAGTGCATCCCTTTAATTACGTGGACATCCACTATAAAGCGATTTTTCGAAATTCATCCCCTAAAGGGGTGAAATGGGGTTTTTCCAAACCGCTGGAGCTATGGGGCTGAAATTTTGACAGTGCATCCCTTTAATGACGTGGACATCCACTAAGAAGCGACTTTTCGAAATTCATCCCCTAAAGGGGTGAAATGGGGTTTTTCCAAACCGCTGGAGCTATAGGGCTGAAATTTTGACAGTGCATCCCTTTAATGACGTGGACATCCACTATAAAGCGATTTTTCGAAATTCATCCCCTAAAGGGGTGAAATGGGGTTTTTCCAAACCGCTGGAGCTATAGGGCTGAAATTTTGACAGTGCATCCCTTTAATGACGTGGACATCCACTATAAAGCGATTTTTCGAAATTCATCCCCTAAGGGGGTGAAATAGGGTTTACCCATACCGCTGGAGCTATATGGCTGAAATTTTGACAGTGCATCCCTTTAATGACGTGGACATCCACTAAGAAGCGATTTTTTGAAATTAATCCCCTAAGGGGGTTAAATGGGGTAACCCAAACCGCTGGAGCTGAAGGGCTTTAATTTTGACAGTGCATCTCTATAATGACGTGGACATTCACTAAGAATCGATTTTTCGAAATCCATCCCCTAACGGAGTGAAATGGGGTTACCAAACTACTAATTTAAGTAGAAATTAAACAGGGAGCCAAAAAATTCAAAAATATAAAATCAGCCGCACCAATTTATCCACCTAATAAACCATTTTTTACATAGTTTTAGTTAGAATTTCTATAGCCTGATCAACGTGCTAGGCTTTAAGCACAATATCACAATTGTTTTTATAGTGTAATTTTCGAACTACGATAGCTATTTTATTTGTTTTCAGCAAAAGACTGACCTGCCTAAATGTCATTGTAAAAAAACGGAACATCCCATTATTCAGAAGTAACTCAAATACATTAGGGTACATATTTCCAATTATTGTGTGATTGTCGTTTTTATCCTGCATTTTGACTTTATTTAAAAATTCCACGAAAAGAAATATTTCTCCATGTATTTTTTATTTTGCTTCGGTTTAGGGGTGGTTTAACCCCTTTAAAAAAGGGTTTAAAGTGAAATTTTCCAAATGTTTCAATGAATAAAAATGGAAAATAAAATTTTAATGCAAAACAATAAATGTCAATTTTTTTCAATTACAATTTTAATGCAGGGGTAGTTTCACCCCCTTAAGGGTTTAAAATAATAAATTTATGGCTGATATGTACCTTTTGAACCAAATTTCAAGCAAAAAACAAAAAATTTCTAATTTTTTTTATATAAAGTTGATTTTTATAATTGTGGGGGTAGTTTTAACCCCTTAAAGGTTGAAAATAATTTAGTTTTGCCTGACAGTACGCCCACAATCGTATTTGAAGCATATACTTGAAGAAAAAATTTTTTACAATTTTTTCTACTTGTAGCCGATTTAGGGGTGGTTTCAACCCTTTAGGATCACCCCTTATCATAAAGTTCGCGTTGATTTAGTACAAATCAACAACCTTCGCAAATAAATATTAAAAAAAGTGTATTTCATTGCATTAGTTTTCATTATTATCGAAATAATCGCGAAAACCCCCTAAAAATAAAAGTCTTCAAAGACTTTTATAGAAAAAACTGGAAAAATAAAAATCTTAGAAAGACTCTTTTTTAACAGTTATTTTTGATTTTAAAAATAAAAGTCAATTTTAATTATTATTTCGAACAAAAAAAGAAAAAAATCTTTAATAACAATTTTAAAAGATTTAAAACAATACTAGTCAAAGATAATAGTTAAAAATAACTTTAAATATTTTTGGTAAAATTTAACTGTTACTGTTGTTTTATATCATATAAGTTTCAAAATAATGATTATTTTCTGATTTTTTCGATATAAGTTATAACAGTTACGATCCCTGTCTGTCCTCAATTGTTGCAACTGTCGCTGACACCCGCATTCTCTACATTCGGATGGAAGTGCTGCAATTTATAATTTACTATTTGTTCATAATGAACGAAAGACATTATAATTACCTGAACTTGTTGACGGTACAGCGAATAAGAACTCGTCAGTCATTTTTTTTATTTAGATAATCTTGATGAAATGGAAAAGTGAAAATTGGTGTTTTTGAAAAAATATATTGGTTTTGGAGGAAAATTAAATAGGGTTAGTGTATTAGAGGAATAAAAACGGCAATATTCGTATTTTCGAAGCTTGATAAAACTACAATTTTTTTACAAACGTTATCTAATTTATGGGTGACTGTATTGCTACAAATTGTGGGATTGGTTGAATTGCATTGATATATATTTAAGAGACTAGAATTTACCGGATATTCGAAAAAGAAACTAAGATCTTCAAAAGGGAGCTTTCAAATATAGGAATGTTGTTATGTTTTTGTATTGATTTTATTTTAAAAATTTTATTATCTCTTGATAGGTAGAAGTTATTTGGAGCTTTTGAAGATAACTTATAATTATTAGTGGAAATGCTTTCATATGTAAGACCATTATGTTTTCCAAATAAAGGATATATTTTTAAAGAAGGTCTTGGGAAATGCAAACTTCGCTCAACTAATCGATTATATATTTGCGTACATACAAAAGACCCCTTTCTTACAATTTTCTTTAAATTATGTAAATAATTTTCGTACTTGAAACAACTAAAATTTTCCAAATTTCCAAAAGTTCGAACATCACTAGCCAGATGTGTTAAGCAGTGAAAATTGTAAGTAAGAAATTGCTCACCATATAGCAATGATATATCTCGAACAAAAGAAATAAGTAAATTATGTGCAAAATAATTGTTGGAAATGCAATCTTCTTTACTTAACAGTATTCTAATTGCTATGGACAGTTTTAGGAAATGTGTATACCTTTCGTTATGAAGGACAAATTTTAAAGTAAAAGGGCCTGTGTACAATAAAAATTGCCGAAGCTCTGCAGCTTTCCATCTATCTAATTCTCTTATTTCTCTTGGGCATCGGACAAATTCATAAGGAATGTTTGATTTTTGGCAAACAATTAAATTATTCAATTGTGTTATTTTATGACTAGGTAGAGAGAAACTATTTCCTCGAGATTTGACCCAAGATACCAAAAGTTTTTTAGTTACACCTAAACATACAACATGCATGTAATCAAAGGGTATTTGCTGTACAATATCAATATTTAAGGATTCTAATGAGGTTGGGGTAGTTTGATTATGGTGTTCTGGTTGGGCCCGGGAGCGAAATGATTCATTTGTCCAGAGTGGATTAGTCTCCAGAGGGAAAATAACTTTTGTGCCAGATGGAGTTCCTTTTTGGGTACATTTTATGCAACAGTAGTAGCCTGTATGACCCTTTGTTTTTAATACAAACGATCTGGCCGGCGCATCAAAAATAAATGCCTTGATTTTAATATTTAGTACCTTATTTTCAAAAGCTAAACCTTCATCAATCAGGCGATTTAGTTCAGAAACAAATGGTAATAGGTATGTATCGGAATTATTCGGTTTACTTAAACCAGAAAATACTCCTACCAAAAAAATATAGTCCGTTCCTACAATGTTGCATAGAATTGGCCAAACTTGTCTTGTGGAACTTTTTGTAACGGGCAAACCATCAACATTAAATTCCAAATGTAATGCACTTTCAGAAAACTCATTCGTTAGTAGAAAATCTGTCAATCCATCTTTTAAACCATAATGAATATATTCTCCGTTGTCTAAAGGAGTTGAAATGATTTCTCTAGGGGTTTTCTTAAATGTTCGTGGATCTTTTGGAATACTGGCAAATTCTTGTCCCAGAATATTTAACAATTCTTTCAATGCGGTATCAGTTATTTGGTGTTTAACAGACCACTCCGCTAGTTTCTCACATAAATTGAAAACAACTTCTGTGTGTTCGGAGCTATCAGAACCTGTGCTACTGTAGTTTGAATAAAATTCAGCATCATAAGTATTATCAGCTTCGAAAGCTCTTGATGTAGAGGGCAGATCTCTTAAATTAGAAGATATAGGTAATTCAGAGGAATGTGGGATAGATGTACATCTTTTGTCTAAAACACTATTCACAAAATCCTGTGCTTCCCTTCGAATTTTTTTGGAACTCATCTTAATTAATCAACTTCCTAAAAGCATAATTATGTAATAATTACAAATCGTTACTCTTAATCGTTTACTTCAAAAATGGGGCAACTGAATTTTGTGGAAGGTTGTGTTTGATCTTATATTATTTATAAAATTAAAGTTAAATTTGATGAAATTTTTAAAAATTATGGAAAATTATATAATGTGAAAAATAACTGTTTACAATTTCAAATCAAAATATTTAATAGAAGTCTCAAAAATTGACTAAAAATTTGAAATTTGATTGGACCATAATTTTGGTGCATCACATCGTTCCTTTTATTCTAAACTAGCTGAACCCGTTGCGCCTCGCTGCACCCATCAATGTGGTGGAGGGTTACCATTCAGCTCTTTCCACAGCATTATCCGTTGTACAATATATACGCTGGCCATTTTCTAGATCACCAACCAAATGAACAACAGTTGCATATCTTTTATGAATGGTGAATGAAAGAAATTGCCATACCGCTAGATTATTGCTAACATTACGTCCCATTTAATATTGTGTTATTTTGCCGATCGCATTTGCATTAGCAGCACCAAAAACAGCCATGTCGCTCCCCTTCATTATATATTTGAATATGAATCTGATTGATTCGACGGAATTGCAAAATTCAACATTTATGAGAGAATTGAACGTCTTAGACAATAATGGCCAATAGAGTACGACCCAACGATTGTCAACTTCACAATCGTAACCTTCCAAGTTATCTCTTTGCCATTGACCTTAGTCGGTCGACAAAGATACATTGGGTAACCATTGTTCCCGATTACATTTTCAGAAATCAATGCTCTTGAATACCGCTTTGAATATTTCTAACATGCATCATGATTCAGTCCCATCCCATTGTGGATTGCAAGTAAAAGTTATGAACAAATCTGACAACCATATTGATATTGGACATATGCTTTCCGACACACAATGCATCAACGATTTTCCAACCTTCGTTTCGAACTGTATCGATTTTCTTTGCTGAACCTAACTAAAATTGTTAAAGTAACCGCTCGGCTGCGCCAACATTGATATTTTTTGTTCTTTTTCACATAATGCCTTTGTGGAAAACTACTAAATAAAGTTCATTTTAACATAAAAATTGGGTCAATAGCAAGAGAGGGAAGTATTGTACCTTGTTCAACAAAAATTTTTGCTTAAAAACTAACACATGCACAAGTGCCTTATAGATAAAGAAACATTACTCGGCCATAGCCGATGATATCCCATCTAAAGATAATAAGTTATTCTTGGTGAAGCAAGACCCATGTACCCCGAGAGTATGATAACAAACCGGTTAAGTGTTAAATATTGACCCGTGTACGCCAGCCTAATGAGAGTAACATGTAAACGCACTCTAACGTTACTACTGTTACGTTTCGGTTAATGCATTTATAATTTGACACCACTATCGTTGCTACAATCCTTTTTTAGAACGATTTTACTTTTTTTTATTTCATTTAATAAAACAAACCGATTTCACGTACAAATCATATCAATTAAATGCGAAGAAAAAATTTCCAATAAGGATATCGACAATTCTTTTTCAAGCGCCATTACAAAAATACCAACAGACATAATCATGAAAACTATATACATAAACCTTACTATTGAGGTCTTCTAACATAAACCACACTCAATCAGTCATTTCATACAGTCAATTTTTCAAACATCGATTACATACAAAACAATGATTCATTTTTATATATACCTATATATAGATGTAGGTTTTTTTTTGCTCTTTATGAAGGTGAATATGAAAATTTTTTGGGTAAAACTTTTTTATCATAGTCGTAAGTAATAAATTAATTCCTAAAACATTTAGTTATATCAAAACAAGTTGGGATTTTTCGAAAAAAAAAAAACTGGAAAAATACAAAAATTCATGATGTCAGATAGTTTTTCACTTTTTCTCACGTTTAAAATTTTTTCTTCTTCACAATCATAAACTGCAGAAAAACATACATTTAAAATAAAAGGAACAATGTGATGCTCCAAACTTTTTGGCAAATCAAATTTCAAATTAGTTGTCAATATTTTTAAATTTAACATTTTTAGAAACATTTAAAAAAAAGTATTTTTTATATTACCTTAAATGTTTGTTCAACAACATTATTACAACAATTTTAAATTCGTATCCTCACTTTTTTTCCGGTAAAGGTTACCGTTTACAATTAAATGAACGGGTCGAGAACCTAAAATTTAGCGAGTGAATCTCGACTCGTAACCGAGTCGTTAAAGCGACGAGTCGAGAATCAAGTTTTTGGCGAGCAATTCTCGACTCGTAAACGAGTCGTTAAAGCGACGAGTCGAGAATCAAGTTTTTGGCGAGCAATTCTCGACTCGTAAACGAGTCGTTAAAGCGACGAGTCGAGAATCAAGTTTTTGGCGAGCAATTCCCGACTCGTAAACGAGTCGCTAAAGCGACGAGTCGAGAATCAAGTTTTTGGCGAGCAATTCTCGACTCGTAAACGAGTCGCTAAAGCGACGAGTCGATAAAATGTTTGCCGGGTTGTTACATATTGATAAAGTGGCTCGCTCTAGAGATTCAACCTCGCGTTTCAAAAAAGTCAACACACTGCACTGACCTGCACGTCTCCACATGTCGCCTCACACTATCATCTACATCAGCCTCTCTTTCGGAATGTGTTTTCTGACAACGGTGATATTCCAATCGCATCTCTGAGAGAAATGCCGATAATATAATAGTTTTTAGCATGATGCTGTAATGGGTTGAGGGCACTTGCTGGAAGAGAACGGGTCGTTGATACAACCGTATTGTAAAGGTTACGTAGACCGGCTACATCCCAGCGGGAAATGGAATCATACCAAGAGGCATGATGGTGGCCTTTTTTGGAAGGCGGAAAGGCCTTCCTTTTGGCATTCCGCTCCATATATTTTTTGTGAAGCCATGTCATCAGGAGGAGCATTCCCGGTAAGGCGTTTGTGATACATCTTTTTTGTTGCTTCCAAGGAAGTACAATTTCTTACAGCTTCTAAACATATTTCCCGTGAGATCCTTGGAAGAGGAAGATATTGCTTTAATTTTTTTATTCTAATCTTTTAGAAACATATTTTTTACACAATTTAATTTTAAATTGTATTAACTGAATATAACCTGTACAGAAATTATTATTTCATTCGCATACAGAATAAAAGATTTTATTAATATTGAAGTAAAAATTTATTGAACAAAACAAAATTATAAAATTTCCATCTAACGAACATCTAATGAACGTTGCAGTTTTTCCCCGATCAAGTAAAAACGTAAATAGGTCACACGGGTGCATCAAATTTTTGAGGCCCGGTGCGTACAAATTGCTGACCCAAGGCAATTTACCTAAGGTGGGAGTAATATAATAATTATAGTTAGAGTAGAATAGATGTATAAGATAATTTTATATAAATAGAGCATTTTAATTAAATAAAATTCATTCGTTGTAAAACTGACGTTTGAGTGGGAAGCCAAAATCTTCCCTAAGCCCGGGAGTTAAGCTCTTCAATAGCTGCTCCACTTACTAATCGGAGTTAATGCTTCTATAGCTGCTCCATAGGCAGTGGCGTATTTTAAGATTTGGCGCCCTGGGCCAGGACATTTGCGCCCCATACATTAATGGAAAAAAAGTTAATACATTTAAATAATATAAAAACACCGTAACGTCAAGATTTTTTTTTTAAAAGGACACTCTTGTAGATCAATTGCAAGATCAATAAGCTACAATAATTGTTGGAGTTTTATGGCGTTATCTCTAACTTCCACTTCAGATATTGTATCCAATTTATATACCTAAGAGTTCAAATTTGGCAGTTATTGCACCATATGAGGATTGCGATTGCTTCTGTATTTTTCTGTGGAATTATTTTTAGCTGTAGCCTCTACTAGCCTCTATAGTGGAGCCGGACTTACACAAGGCAGTACATTTCTCCCTTTCACGATGGTAAATTGTACTGAGGACTATTTTCAAAGTCCTGGCTCAAAAATAACGTCCTATTGATATATGAGCGTGTATCGAGATATATGAAGCGAGTTGTGATGGTATCCTCTTCGAGCAAAGTCCTCACATATATGTACATTGTGGAGGCATATGTTTCTTACTTAATCTAAGGCAGTTTAATGCATGGTAGAGGCAAAATCATAAAAAAATACCTTCAGTGTTATTTATTTTCTTTCATTCTTTAATTTCATTGTTTTTGTCATTTTGGCATAACAATGGCACTTCGCCTTATTTAAAGTATGACACTGTACTGGGTCAAACGAAAAAAGAGGCAACTCTAATAAACTCATTTTATAATCGTCTACTACTCAAGACTACTAGTCTCTTCAAAAGAATCAGCGTCTGCCTCGACATGTTGAAGAGTTTTGGATTCCCGAAATTCCAATAATATAGCCGTTTCTAGAGAATTTGAGTGAAATTGAGCCAAAAGACCTGCTGCTTCATTTTGAACCAACCCTTTTTGGTGGGCAGTCATTTTTTATAACGGCAAGAGCCGCTATTATTTCTTTCCAATTTTTATCAGGGCTAGCACAGGTACCGTCCTTATCTGACCACCGCATAGTGACAAATAGTTCACGGTTACACTTTTAGGGCTTATTTAGTAATTTTATACGTTCGATTAATGCTGAAAAAAGGACATATTGCTTTTGCAGCAACACGCAAATCTGTGTAGCTTCTGAGCAGCTACCGATGATCGGGTCAAGTTTAACTAATGTGCGGCACCTGTGTTACATACTGAAATTTTTCTTTGATCTTAGCCTGTAGGCCACTATACTGCCCAACCATACTGCTGGCATTTCCATAAGATAGACCTCTGCAATTATTAATGTCGATATTCAGTATTTTGAAGGTATCCATAACTGCTAGCAGTATATGTTCTACTTTGTGGCCAGTGTTTGGCAGAAAGGACAGAATCATTTAACTTAAAAAAAAACTCACAATTATTATCTAAGCAGAATAGGGCTGGTAGCTGACTGTAGTTGTCGGTCATGCGGGACAGCTTCCGAAACTGCGGAGCACTTGCTGTGTCGCTGTGAGGCTATAGCCAGGACGAGACTGACTCTCCTATACCACGACTTCCCCGCTTCCAGTGAGATTTGGTATTTGAGTCCAAACTCAATTTTAGGCTACCTATATTAAAAGTCTAATGCTGTAAACATGCTAAGGCTGACCGACGAATCGCTTTGCTCAGCGACTGTCAAAAACGAATAGAATACACCTATTTTGCATGAAGCTGCACAATCTGCAGACCACTGAGTTAACTACGCCGCCGAGCTCGGCGACTGAATCAATCCAAGTTCTATTTCGTAGCCGTCGCCTGTTACTTGTGTGTTGTGGCATGGGCTTGTGTTGCCATTTTCGTGTGCTCCTGTGTGCGTGTGCAGCATATTCGGCTCTTAAGGCCCCCACACACAGTCAAATTGGATGTACATACATTGAAGTGCGGATGTACAACCAAAACTATCGATTGTGGGCCGGTCGGCCGATCAAAATACGTTGGGCTTATGGGTTTGATGAAAATCTGGTTGTACCTCCAATTTGACCGTGTATGAGGGCCTTTAGTGTGTGCTCACATCAAATATCGTCAAGCCATTCGCCATGCCCGAGGGAAATAGTTTCGCAGTCGCCCTTAGCATGTTTACAGCATATAGGTGCATACACGAGGGGCACTACGCAAACCCATCCAACAGCGCCCATGAAACTTTGACAGGCATCGCAACGACCACGAAATAGAAATTAGATTGATCCGATGGGTGAGCTCGTAGTGGTTTGCATTGTGCACCTTAATACAAAAGCGGTGTATTCTATTCGTTTTTGACAGCCTCTGTGGAAAGCGATTCGTCGGTCGCCCTTAGTATGTTTACATTAACCTGGAAGGTTTTTAACGACGGGGTTGGTATAGACCAAATAAAAAAGGTCTCAGGCAAGACGCCCCAAAACAAGAATGAATGAATGGATCTCGCAATTAAGGAAAGCTGATCTATATTTGTTATATCACGAAAAGTATTGCTTTTATAAAAGTTATCTCTCAGTGTATTGTAACGATTATTAAAAGCTTCCAGAGCTGAGCCCGAGGATACTTGTGCCGCCCCTCGCAGCCTGTCGCCCCGGGCCATGGCCCCCATGGCCCTAGGGTAAATACGCCACTGTCCATAGGAGTTAATGCCTTCGGGCTGCTCCAGGTATTTAAAGGAATATCACATGGCGACCGTGACGAAGAAAGCTACAAAGAAAAATTGTCCGGAAAGAAATTTGGAAAAGCTGACGATCTACCCAGTAAATAAAGTGATTCAACCAACCAAGTGATTCCACCAGCCAAGGAGACATTGTTTTGAAAGGAAAAGGAATATATACCGGGACCAAGAAAGAAAACATAATTAAAAAAAAAAATATGTAAATAAATAAATAAATAAATAAATAAAATAAAATAACAAATATAAATATTAAATAAAAAGAAAAAAGTAAAAATAAAAATAAAACAATTAATATTAAATAAAAAAAAATAATATAAGGAATAATATAATAATGTACAATTAATAAATTTTTTTTTTTTTCAATACAGTAGACTCCCGATTAACCGAAACCTTCGGGACCGAGGGGTTTCGGATAAGCGAAAATTTCGGTTAAACGGGACGCTTACGTTTTTCACCTATGACTTTAAAATCACTCCACTTTCAAACCAAAGAAGAAAAAGAACAGCACTTCACTCTGCGTAAGTTGAAGGCAAACTGAAGGCACTGCCTTTAACTGTTTCCAACAGGAAGCTAGGTTTGTTTACTAAGAGGTTCGGAGAAACAGATCGTCACATCCGTGGGACTGTCGACCTTCCCTCGCGCTCCCACACCCTCTTCTCACGCCTCTTTCTGCGAAGCTAGGACGAAGTAAATTTTTTTTCCCCCTTCCTAGCAACTCAAAATGTTTCGGTTAAGCGAGAGAATCGGTTAATCGGGTTTCGGATAATCGGGAGTCTACTGTAATTAAACAATAAAAATAATTTTTTTTATTCATCAATAATGGGAAAAACACAATCCAAAAACAATGATAATAACGGCGAAGTTATTAATAATATTGTAATCGAAGATACAGTCGCTATCCAAAACCAAGAAATTACAATTCTTTTAGTAATACTGGTTGCAATCAAGATTATCGAATTGGCATACAAACTTTATAAGGATCATCGAAGAGGTTTAAGAAAGAAGTACCTTAGTACACCTGCACAATTAAATGTCTAACTAAATGGACACACTTACCGTGGTTAAAGCAGAACTTGAAAGTATCCTTTCAAATTTCAATAAAAGTATAAACCGTCCATATACACAGAAAACCCTACAACAGAAGGAAGCTGCAGTTAATAACCTATTTAGCCAAGCTAAAGTACTTGCTGGAGAAAAAACAGACTTGGAAAATGCACTTAAGGCCAGGTTCCTCTAAAAAACGTGTTTTTTTTTTTTTTAATTTCATTTATGGTTAAAAAAATATTTCAAAATTAAACTTTTTACAGATGAAAGTACATATATTAAACTACTTAAAAAAAAATTTTTTTATTTTTTTTTATTATGGCGGCTCTGAAAAGAGCTGCTTAAACTCGTCCGATTTGTTGGTGGGTGTGACCATTTCTTGGAAACGATTCATCTGAAAGCAAAAAGCAAAACAGTTTCACATTCTGTATTGAACTGGCTATGGTCGGTACTACAATGAACTATTTCCACCGAGAAAAAAACAAAATGGCGAACTTTTTCATTTTCGACCCTTTTTTGCACTTTTAATTGTTTATAACTTTTTTAAATAACAATGAATATTTTTTGTTGTAGTACGGACCATAGAGAGACATCTAAAGAGTAAAAGGCCCTTTGGTTCATGTTGATAAGTGTAATAGTTTTGAAATACGAGTGACACCCAGTTCAAAAAATGTGGTTTCGAGAAAAAGCCGATTAAAGTTTTTATTCGTGAAAAATCGTGACTGTATTACCGTATACTACGTACAACTACGCAATTTTCTGAAACTGCAAAAGAGGCTATATTCTCGGAACTAATTTTATATCATTTCTAAGAGTATTTTCTAGCAATTTAGGAAAAAATTTTTTTTCGATTTTTTGAAAATTGTTTAGAGGAACCTGGCCTTAAAATAAAACCAATCTTTCAAGAAATTAAAAGATTAGCAAGAGATATCCTAGAACACATAAGGACACAACAAACAGAAACAATGTCATTCGATATAAAAACGGCTACGGCCCTGGTGCAATCATACAATGGAAACCAAGAAGAAACTGAAGCTTTCATCGAATCAATAGAACTACTAAATTAGTTAACTTCAACGGATCATAAAAGTATTATGATAAAATTTATCAAAACGCGCATAACCGGAAAAGCTAAATACACCATAACTGATGAGACGAAAACGATAAGTCAAATAGCAACGAAACTTAGACAAAAATTTTCAGCAAAACTGTCATCAGATGCACTACTGGCTCAACTACGATCGTGTAAACAAGGTAGCAGAAAATTAACTGACTTCACAGCACAAATGGGAAAATTCTCAGGACAATTGACAAGAGCTTTCATAGCAGAAAACGTTGCAACGGGCGAAACAGCAGAAAAATTAGCTGAGAAATTTTCAATACAATATTTCGCAGACAATCTAGCAAACTCTGAAACATCGCTTATATTAAAAGCTAGTAATCTAACCACGCTCCCAGAAAGGGGGAAGGTGTGATACACTCATTCCCATTATACATTTTCATATTTCTAAAATCACATATTTTTCACCTTAGGTAAATATTTTTAACGGGTCACACACGAAAGTTTTTTTTTTTTATAAATCATGCAGACTGAACGTTGCAGTTTTTCCCCGATCAAGTAAAAACGTAAATAGGTCACAGGGGTGCATCAAATTTTTGAGGCCCGGTGCGTACAAATTGCTGACCCAAGGCAATTTACCTAAGGTGGAATAATAACAATTATAGTTAGAGTAGAATAGATGTATAAGATAATTTTATATAAATAGAGCATTTTAATTAAATAAAATTCAGTCGTTGTAAAACTGACGTTTGAGTGGGAAGCCAAAAACTTCCCTAAGCCCGGGAGTTAAGCTCTTCAATAGCTGCTCCACTTACTAATCGGAGTTAATGCTTCTATAGCTGCTCCATAGGAGTTAATGCCTTCGGGCTGCTCCAGGTATTTAATGGAATATCACAGTTTCATGTTTCTTATTTTCATTGTAATTGGGCCTTAAGAATGCGAACTTGGCGGTTACTGTGTCTTATGAAGATTTCCGTCTCCCCAACTCTGCCAATTACACTATGAAACACGAATTTTCTCACATGGAAAAAAATTTGATATTCATTGAGATTTGAATTTTTGGAACTCGACTGTTTTAGTCGTTTGTAAAGATCAACTCTTTTTCAAAAGTTATTAACTTTTGAATGTTGGATCTTTTTTTCTACTCAATCTGGGTTTTTTAATATGGTCGGATCAGAAATTTTACGTAAAACTGTTTGAAAAATGTTCAAAACAAAAACTTTTTATATTTATAGTATATATAGCACTTTTGTATACATTTTCTGTTGTATTAAAATAAAATATTTGCCAAAAACAAAATTATTTGTTTTCATATTGCTTGCATTTAACATTAACGTTTGTTGAAATCATTAGAAAAAAGAACGTCAAACTACAGAGAGACTATCAGTCTTGAAAAGCGTATTGCTATTGCTTTGTACGCTTTGGGCTCTTCATCTGAATATCGCACTGTAGCAAACATTTTCGGAGTAGGTAAATCTACTGTATGTAATATAGTGCTGGAATTTTGCGAAGCTGCGTCCGTCTTACCTAAATTTCTTCCCTCTAACAAGAGAAAAACTACAATCCTGCGTCGATGGTTTAAAAAAATGGTTTTCCACAGTGCCTTGGAGCAATAGGTGAGTTTTCCATTCATTAAACAAATTATTAAGCAATGAAATGTATTCGTGCACTCACAGATGGCTGCCACATAGAAATTCGACCAAAAACTGATGAAGCCAGTGCCTATTACAATTATAAGGTCTAGTATTCTTTCGTTCTGCTGGCGTTGGTGGATTCCACATATCGCTTTTTATATATCAATGTCGGAAGTCCGGGCAGGTGCAATGATTCATCAATTTTTGAAAACTCGTCGCTTAAAAAGGAACTCGAAAGTTCCACAATTTTGCGTGAAAGGGGTATCGAACTTAGAGGAGTCCAAGTCCCAGTTGTGATAATTGGTTATTCTGCTTTCAAACTCAGTAGGTACTTAATGAAGCCCTACCCTTTCCGATTAAGTAATACCGAGGATAAAATAAATTCAATTATATGTTATCAAAATCACGGAGTGTTGTAGAAAATGCATTTGGACATTTGAAAGCAAGGTATTATTAAATTGATTTACATAGCGGCAAAATAACTAACTGTCAAGTAATTAATATTTTCCAGATTTCGGCGCATCGGCAAAGGCATTGATAATAATATAGAAAATGTGAATGCAATAATAACAGCATGTTGTCTTCTTCATAACTTCCTAATTTCTGAAAATGATAAAGTGCTTGATCGTTGGATTTGCGAGCAGAATATTATTGATGCAAGCAGGAATTTTCCGCACAGTACAACACACTTGAGCACAAATTACATTGCTGCAGAGGAAATGAGAAATGCGTTTACTAATCACTTCGGTTATTTTTATTGTTTATTTTTATATAACTTTAACAAAAAATCAGTCAATTAAATTATTATTTTTTAATGTAAATATAAAAAAGTGCAAGCACTTCAATCAATTGTGCAAGCAATCAATCAATTCAATTATTTGTAACGTAAATGTAAATGTAAAAAATTGCAAGCACTTTCGGATATGAAAGATGTGAATTTCATGGTTTTCGCATATATTAGAAAAAGCTTTTGCAAAAATCCACCTGCCCATCTTTCATATCCAAAAGAGCTTGCAATTTTTTTTCTTCCACTTTTAAAGCTTCTGCCATACTGCTGTTGGACATTCCCTCACACACTTTTATTAAATTGTCTATATTTTTAGCTTTGCCAACGCTGGATCGACTGGTGGAAGGTCCCGGTGATGGTGCTGAAGATTCCGATGGTGATGATGATGACAATGCAGAAGTCGATTCAGAAGGCGCTGATGACGATAGCGATAGCAATGACGCGGGTGTTGCTATTTAATGATTTAAATTAGATGCATTTATTATGAAATTAAAAGTTATTTATGCTTCACTAACTCAAACTGTCAAACACAACCGCATCCACATTATTTATCCTCTTTATCCAATGATTTGGTGCACAGCAGAATACAATGGCCAAGTAGCTGGCGACCCACCAGATGGGCCGATTTCCGCCTTGTGTCGTCTGTATAAACAAATTATCATTGTTTAATAAACTCGCACAAATAAAATTTTATCTAAAATACCGATATTTCTTTGTCAAATTGGTTAATTTGGTTTTCACCTCCTCTGCCGTTGCGTGAATCCCTTGTTCTGCCAAGGCTGCCGACATCTCCGCGTACACATGAGAATTTCTTCTGAGGCCGCGGAGATCAGCGTCCTTCTCTGCCCATATTTCTGCAAACAACTCCTCATCTCCTAAGCCCCAATTTTGTTTCCGAGCCCTTTTCATTTTTTGGAATAAATTGACTTTTGAGTTGTCCCACCATTGAATAACGTAAACGTCAAATGATATGTATATCGTAAAAAATTCAGAATTTCCAAATAAAATGTAGCATGCATTTTGGCGAAAATCGTAGAAGTTAACTTTAACCCACTTTTTCCTGGGCTAAATTTTGTATTGGAAGTTAAATCGATAAATGTCAATTTGTACTGAAAATTTAACTTAACTCTGTGTCTGGACATAGCATTAGACTGCAGGAGATTACACTCCACAGCCGTATTGCTAGCATTGCCATAAGATTTTCCTCTGAAACATTAATATCGAAAGTATTTTGAAGGTGTTTAGCCGGTATCAGAAAGTCTATTCCGTTGTTTGCTTTTTATTACTTTAAGAGGAGAAAACGCAGCTTCGCATAAATAAGTTGTACCGAACATGGACCGAATTTTGTATTATATTGAAAATCTTGTTTTTGAAACGATAAATTTTGACTGCAAATAAATAAATAAAATACAACTAAAAAATTCTTTAATTTAAAACATTTATTCACTAGCATGTACAAATAAATATTAAAACAATTTTGTACGGCACATCTTAGAGTAGGTGATTTTCCACGTATCGTGCAGAAAGCTCCAAAATTTTCCAAGTTGGCTAGTTTTGGTATTTCCAATTGGTTTATTTTCGCTTCCGGAAGGTATTTCTGAATAAATTTCTCCTTTTCTAGTCCTTTCACGTAAATTGTTGCATTTGAATAATTCGACAGTATCTTGGGTAATTCGTTGTAATTAATAATGCCGCCGTTCCATCTTAATCCATTTATTTTTCTAAAGTTGAAATCATTTTGCCAACGAGCTTTTGACGGTAGTTCATTATACGGGTATGGAGGCATAAAATAGTATAAACTTGGTATAAGCGACCCGTGATGCAAGACGGACAGCTCCTTAGCAAATAGCTGCCCGTTAATTCCACTGACAAATTGTACATCTAAAACAACTCTATCGGAACTCAAAACTTTAACTACTCAAAGGAAAATATCAAACTATTTAAATTTATTTATTTTAAAGCTTTATACAGGGTGTTCCAAACCACCCGTACCACCCAAATATCTCTGAAATTTGGGATTGAAATAGAAAAACAAAAAGCACGTGTTCAATATTTTTTGAAACTCTATCCGACCATACAAAAATGGACCCCCCAAACAACCCCCTCTTTGGGGGGTGGGGGGCAACTTTGGAATTGGCGCTGTAATCGGAGGAAAACGTTTTTTATGACTTATTTATTTCCGCCGATTACAGCGCCATCTAAGGCGAATCACAAAAAATGATAAGAATAAAATCTTCATATTTTTTCATGAAGAATCTAAATCTGTAATAAAAAATAGGGGGTTTTATTTTGTTTTCAATTCTGCATCCCTTCCCCTCCAAAAACTTGGGGGTAGAGAGCCATTTTGATTATTAACTTGAAAACCCCTAATTTTTATTGCAGATTTAGATTCTTCATGAAAAAATATGAAGATTTTATTCTTATCATTTTTTGTGATTCGCCTTAGATGGCGCTGTAATCGGCGGAAATAAATAAGTCATAAAAAACGTTTTCCTCCGATTACAGCGCCATCTATGGCGAATCGTAAAAAATGCTTGGGACAAAATCTTCATATTTTTTTATGAAGATTCCGAATCTGCCAAAAAAATGGGGGGTCCCATTTAAATTTCCAAAGTTGCCCCCCACCCCCCAAAGAGGGGGTTGTTTGGGGGGTCCATTTTTGTATGGTCGGATAGAGTTTCAAAAAATATTGAACACGTGTTTTTTGTTTTTCTATTTCAATCCCAAATTTCAGAGATATTTGGGTGGTACGGGTGGTTTGGAACACCCTGTATATGCTACTCGAGTGTTTTATTATGGGGTGTCCGCTCTTTTTCCTCCGTGATCTTTTCCGCTGCCTTGAGGCAAATGGACTGATGTTACTTCCAAACAAAATGTGTCAGTGCTTGCTCCTTCTGAATTGCTCTGGAAGATTTTCGCAACCATTTCCCAGATGTCACTAGTTTTTACATCAGATGCCAACTTATAATTTATCCATCTAGGGCCTCGTTCCCTAAAGCTGGCACCGCAAAAAGTAATACCAACGTAGTCATTTGGTTGGATCGCCGTCATCACATGCTGAATAATGTCTTCAATGCTGCTTTTAAACCATGTTAAAGGTTCTACATTCCTTGGCGTGTCATTGATTTTAAATTCAATTTTGCGACCCCTCACATTGAAACGTTTGTTGTGGGTTATTATATCTCTAATGATACTAAATTTAGCCATTTTTCAACAATGTTTTCTAAGCTATGCCAAGCACGCACGTTGCATATTGCTTTTGTTTCTCTGTTTATGTAGGAGCTCGAAGGCACAATAATGAACAATTAATTTAATGATTAATAAAAATCTGATATTACAAAATCCATTTAAATGAAAAACGTATCATGTGCAATTCTTCTCTTTTTCACACTTTGTTAAGCATTTAATCTTACCCCATGCTTAATCTCAGCTAGCAAAAAGTGTATTTTTTACCCGTCCCGATATTTATGAATGTATCAAGTTCATTCATTCACTCGGTTTCATAATTTCAGATAGTAACAACAACAACCACCATGCAATACTCGCCGAGAATCATCGGCATCGAAAGTATCCACAGTGTCTGGCTGTGGAGCATGGGGCACAGGCGCAGGCACCTGCCATGTACCCTGCAAACATTACAAGTTGAGATCGAGGTTTTTAAATATTGGCGATGGAAATTTAACTAAAAAATCATATAAAACATTAATTATTAATTTAACATAGTTTTAATAATTTAAAATATTAAAGACTAGTTGATAAAATGTTTGCAAGGTAGTTACATATGTGATAAATCCACGGGTCTTGCATTTGTTTACCTTCATCATCCACAGTGTCTGTCTGTTCAGGTTTTAACAAAAACAACAACCATGCAATAGTTGCACTGCAGCACAACCGCTGTTTTTGCCGCTCAAGCTTCTGCTGCAGTTTTTGTTTTTGTTTCGCTTGGTCTTTCTTTTTCATATTCGCGGGTTCTTGCAGTTGTGATCACGATCATGTCCACGTTATTTTCATCGGCTCACTGGGTCGCAAGATCTAAACATAGATTTTCACAACTGCATATGTACACAAGTAATCCGATTCTATCAACTGTCGTCTTAGTCGAGTTATCTAAGGCGTTGGTTTTTCTGTTCGCGATTTCCGTGGGCTGGTTTGATTCCCAAGCAATGTGAGATTTTTCTGTGGAATAACTTTATTTATTTATTATTATTTATTAAGTACACCTCTTTTAGAGTAAGAAAAAAGCATTGACGGGTATAGACTTGTTGTACAGAGTGTAAGATCCGTGCTCTGCAAAGACCAGGGCATTTGCAAACCCGATAAATAGCAGCTTCCATCACGGCTCGGGCGATAGCTTTCGCCAAAGTGTAAACAAGTATTTAATGTATTACCTGCCGACTACCCGCAGAGTCCCCCGCCGCAGCCCCGCCGAGCCCGCCCCTCCCGCTGAGCCAAGCCACCGACCGACCTGGCCGAGCCCGCCCCTCCCGCTGAGCCAAGCCACCGACCGACCTGACCCAGTTCCCAGACTCGTCCACGGCCAAGGCCAATCACCTTGACCTACATTCCAGCGTTAGAAAAGAGTTCCCACGCTACAGGGGGCCCACTAACTACTTCTACACCTCCCATAGACATGATGTACCCGTCGAGCCATCGAGTTCTCAATATTCGCCCCCAGCCCCCGCCCCCGCCCCCGTCGTCGCTATCGCCATCGCTAAAGGCCCCCATACACGGTCAAATTGGCTGTACAACCATGCTGTACAACCAAAAATGTGATATCCCACAACTGCGCTTTTTGGTTGTACAGCTTCATTTTCTGTGCGGCCGCGAAAGAGTTAACATGGATAGTAATCAAAAGTTAAAATTAGTGTTATCAACGATGGTGATAGACATTTGCTCCGAGAAAAAAAGTGCAAGAAAAAGAAGAAATTTATGGACCAAACAGTGGCTCTTGAAACGACAAAAATATTCTCACGTTAATTTGTTAAAAGAGTTGCAGGAGACATCCATGAGGGACTTTAAAAATTTCCTCAGAATGGATGAAAGGAATTATAATAAATTATTGGGATTAGTGACACCTCTCATCAAAAAAGAAAATAATGTGATGAGAGATACAATTTCACCAAATGAAAGACTCTCCGCCACTTTGCGATTTTTAGCCGCTGGTCCAAGTTTTGAAGACCTTAAATATTTAACAGCGATATCTCCTCAGAGCTTAGGAGTAATTATAATGGAAACCTGTGAAGCAATTATAAAGACTTTACGAGGATATATAAAGGTAAGAACACATTTTAAATTGAAATTCAAATTTATTAATTGTAATATTAAGAAATAAAAAGGTATACACTTCAAAAAATTAAATTAAAGCAAAGAATTAAACGTTACAAAAACCTGAAACCACTGAAATTAATTTTTGCTCGCTAACAATATAACTAAGTTATAGATACTGTGAAACTTAATAATTATTATTCAATTGATGATGAATTGATTGGTAGTCTGAAACACTTTCTCCAGGTGATCTTATTAATTCATTAGAAATCACACTTATCTGTGTGCTTTCATTTTCCTGTTGCGTTGCTGGTACAATCACGCTGGTGCTGGGTTGCCCTTCGTATGGTGTTGCTTGGAAGGATATTCCTGCCAAATGTTGGTATTCTTGTAGTAAGTATATTTGCCCAGATGATGTGTTCGGCAATGTAGAATAATGCATTTGTGAACGTGAACGCTGGAGAGTATTTAGCGTCAATTCCTCCAGCATACCTTGATTGAAAATCTCCTCGATGGCTATTTTAGCATATATTTGCTGCTGTGGTGTAAGCTTCCTATAACTCGCTGCCCACGATGCAGCAAACAAATCGGCCTCGTCCCTTGTACTTGAGGTTGGGATTGAATCCAAAACTTTCACCGCGCTGTTCAGAAATTTTGTTCTCACCTCTTCTTGTTTTTTCTTTTTGGGTTTTGGTGAAAGCAGTAACTGAAAGTAGAAAAAAGAAAAATACAGTTAATTACTAAATAATGAAATCCAATAATTTGTTTTTTTTTAATTACTTTTTTCCAGATCCCTAAGAATGGTGAGGAGTGGAAGTCTATAGCCGAGAAATACAACAAATTGTGGAATTTCCCAAACTGCATAGGCGCCATAGATGGGAAGCTTGTCCAAATAAGGAAACCTCCTAATTCGGGATCGTACTATTTTAATTATAAGAAAACTTTTAGCATAGTCCTTTTAGCAATAGTCGATGCTAATTATAATTTCCTTATGGTTGAAGCTGGAGCGAATGGACGAGTTTCAGATGGAGGCGTTTTTGCAAATAGCAAATTTTACAATTTACTTACCGAAGACGGCTTGCATATCCCAAAATCCAATACTCTTCCGCTTTTTGAAGAAGAAATGCCATTCGTGTTTTTAAGTGATGATGCATTCCCATTATTGGAAAATGTAATGAAACCTTACAGCCACAAAAACCTCACTGATGAAGAAAATATATTTAACTATCGGCTTTCTCGCGCACGCAGAGTTGTGGAAAACGCCTTCGGTATTATGGCTTCTAGATTTCGGATATTGTTAAATGCAATAAATTTATGTCCAGAAAAATGCACGATTATTGTCTTAGCTATGTACGTGCTACTTACACAACTTTTTGAAACAAGAAAATCCTGGCGTTTATCTTCAATCGAGTGTCGATGTCGAAAACACAGAAACGGGTGAAATTCAGCAAGGTAATTGGAGATTAGAGAGCAATCACTTGATACAACTGGAATCATCACATAGCCGCAACTCAACCAACACTGCCAAAGAAATAAGAAATAAATTTTGTACGTATTTTAATACGGTTGGCGCAGTTCCCTGGCAACGTCAAAGGAGCAGCGATGATGCAAATTGATTTTTTGTGTAGTTGTGTATTAATACAATTTCTTACTATAAATGTTATTAATTATTATTTCATTAATAAAATTAATTTTAAAACCCATGTACTTTTAAATTATTGAAATAAAAGTTCCCTTTGAATATGAATATAATATAACGTGTGTAGTTAGTTGGTAACGTACACGATAGAAGATGGTAGTTGTACACGATTTTGAAAATTTTATCAATGAGGAATTAATTACGTTAACCATGCTAACAAAGAGAAGAGTACTTACGGTTTCTTCATCAGATATGGAGTTTTCCAAATCTATTGTTGAAGTTCCGCCAGCTTGAGTTTCTACATTGGTTAAAAAACTTAATTTCTCATAATACCAAAGGCTCGGGTTGTAAATATCCTCAGTTCCAGCACCAGATTTCGCACTTTTTTTTACTTTTTGGAGCTCTCTCCTGAAAGAAGTGCGCATGTTATTTATACGCTTCTTGACAGATTCCACTGTTGCCGTTGGATCGTATTCTTTTAATTTTTGTAAAAGTTTCTCCAATCCCTTGCTTGGACCTCAATAATCTGTTTTTATATTTTTCACTTTTTACGTTCCACAGTTCATCACAATTTTGATACACGTCAATGAACTCACTCCAGAACTGGTTATTCGGTATCGACATTTTACTTAGCATATGTTTTAATCACATTTATTGTAGAAAATTTAACTTATTTAAAAAACTACTCGCGTAAAAATTACGTTGTGTTTCCACCGAGAAATAAAACTAGTGCCATTTTTTAATTTTTCTGCTAAACCTAATTACCCTGTCATAAACTCACATTGGGTTATTTTACCCTATCATAAAATATGGCTCTTTCCTATCACTACTGTACTTTGTCTACCTGCTCTCAACAATTACAACGGTACATTGTCTGTGTGGCTAAGAAGGTTATAAACATCTCATTTCTTTTTTTAGAATGAAAACAGAGTCATAAAATTTGCAATAAGATTCTATGAATGATTTTTTGTTGTTTCTTTACCTCAGAGCTGGGAAACATCGAACAACAACCCTTCACCTACACGCTTTACCTGTTCTTTACCTAAAAAAGGAATATTTTCCCTACCTAAAGGGTTATGTGAGTATTTTACATAAAATCTGCAATGGAATAACGTAAATGATGCATGTTTTGAGTGTCAATTTAGCTATATTTCCTAAAAAAGGAAATATTAGTCCTACCTGAAAATTTCCATAAATTTAACAACACCCCAAAACAAAACATAATAAAAATTTTGCGATTTGCCAAATTTGAGGATGTTTCTGTTATCAGAAATTCTAGAATTGTACAAATTACATTCGCAAAAATAATTTACTATTTGCCGCTCAGGAATAATCCAAATGCATCAAAATTTATTAAAATAATAGGTTTATTCGAAATTAAATAAAAGAGGATTTCATTAAAAGTAAACTTCAACTAAAGAAGGATGAATTACAAAATATTATCTGAAAACCTTTCTTTAGAATGCAGTCCATATTTTTTTATTTAATTTAAGGGATTTTATAATTAACAAAGACTTTGTTTCTTCTTTTTTGAAATCCAAAAATTCATTAAAATTTATAAAATGACTTAAATCCAAAATAATGAATTATTTTAATGTAATGTTTTTCGATGTCGGTTGGAGCACTACGCCACTACTTTCATGCATGTTGGAGCACCGGTGACCACGCCTTCAAAAAATCCAACCACGCCTTCAAAAAATCAAACCCAGTTTGATTCTCATCAAACCGATGAGCAAACCGAGTTTTGGTCGGCCGACCGGTCCACTATCGATAGTTTTGGTTGTACAACCGCACTTCGCTGTACAACCAATTGGACCGTGTATGGGGGCCTTAATACTTCCGCTGCACTCCCCTCCACAACTCCGCACTCCAACTTTCACCTTCACGGCGCACAAGTGGGCGTGCCTCACACACACAACAATAACAGCGATGACCTTGATCTACTCAAACAGTTAATACGTCTGGCACACATTCCAAGGTCACCCACTTACCATAATTACAGGTTAATGACCTGTCAACATAATTACACGTGATTAATCACCTTGACCTTGACCTAGTGATCTGGTTCCCACCCCAAACCGCCCTTATACCTACTGATAGACGCACATGCTATTTTTTTTTCTTTTTTTTTTTTTCAAATCGGTCCATCGGGTTTAATATTATAAAATAACTTCGACTGAGGATCTGGTAACGCATATGCAAGGTTATTAAAGGAATTTTGCTGACGTCGTAGTATTTTCCAGGAGTTTTTTTTTAAAAAACAACACTTTGCTGCGACACTGTGATAGGCGCAGTTGAATAGAAGCATTGTTGAATTACGCATAATTAATTTTTCCTTCGTGAGAACACCGAGCTTAACTGTTTTTTGTTAGTTTTTGGTAATTCTGTATAAATTTAAAGGAAGTGTATTAAGATGGGTAGAAAAAAGTGGCTCAGTTACGAGGAAAAGGGAAAGATTGGTGCGTGGCATGAAGAAGGTCGCCGCAATAGAGAAATTGGACGGAAAATTGGTCGCAGTGAACACGTCATAAGAAATTTCCTACGGAATCCCAAAAGCTATGGCACCAAAAGGTCAAAAGACCATCCAAGGGCCATCTCTGAGAGGGACCGAAGGGCTATTTTGCGAATTGCGTCTAATTCTACAGCTACTGCTAGAGAAATCTCAGCAAAGGCAGGTGTAAAAGCCCATGTGCGAACTGTACAAAGAGTTTTGAAAGGTTGCAAGTAGTGATGAGCAAAAGTGGTCTTGTTCTTGCAGTCTTGTCTTGTTCTTGCACATTTTGCAAGAACAAGAACAAGACTTAGTTATGCTTGCAAGAACAAGAACAAGACTAACTGTGCAAGAACAAGACCCAGAGCAAGATTTCTTGCAAGATTCTTACAAAAATTCCACCTAAATTCATTCTATTAAAAACATTTTCTAGGTGAGAAACCGCAAATATTTTGAAGCAAAATCAAACCTTAGATGTCAGTATTCAGTAGTTCAAGTATGTAGTTTATTAGAAAAGAAAAAATTTTCTAAAAAATTCTTTTTTGAGCAACCTCTTTTGCTTTTTGGATGGCAAGGAAACTCGGACTTTTCTCAATGTATGTAATATTTTCAAGGCCTCCACATTGGTTACATCGCATCGTAAGAACGACAGGAGCGTGAGCCAGATTTTGTATTGCTGCAAAGGGATTTATTAATTTTTTGTGCCCATACACGACATTTCTTCTTTAATGAATCATACTTGAACAACCTAATTTTTTATAATAAGTAATGGGTATAATACTGGTTTACTTTTGCTTCAAAATATTTTCGTTGTAATCTGTTGCTTACACACTTGACAGCAAAATGTCTACGCCTAACTTGTTCCCATATGAATTTTATGTAATTTTTCAGGGGTGCAAACATAATAACGTCACCAAGAGCAGTCGTGAAACTGATTTGTTTAATAAAAAAGCCATGTGGAGTTCTCACCTCAAAGGTAGTAAATTTTCGGTGTATACAAACTTTTGACGCTGACTGACTGACGTTAAAATTATAATAGTTTTAAAATCAATTTTTTGCATTTTGTTGTTTGGATATAATTTTTTTATTAAAGTCTAGGTTTTTTTCAATAACCATTTTATAAAATCAACATACAATACCTACTACATGCGAGAAAATACCTTGGCCTTGCAGTTTTGTCTTGCCTTGTCTTGGTCTTGCACATTTAGTAAGAACAAGAACAAGTCTTAGGTATATTTGCAAGAACAAGAACAAGCCTTAGGTATATTTGCAAGAACAAGAACAAGCCTTAGGTATATTTGCAAGAACAAGAACAAGACTTAGCTATGCTTGCAAGAACAAGAACAAGACAGAATGAACAAGAACAAGACAAGAACAAGACTAGATTAGTCTTGTCTTGTTCTTGCGTTTGCTCATCACTAGTTGCAAGACTCTGCAACGCAAGAAGATGCAAAGAAAGCCTGCACTTACACCCAAGCATGTAACGGCCAGATTAGATTTAGCAAGAACACACATATCGTGGACCAATGAATGGAAAAACGTTGTGTTTTCCGACAAAAAAAAATTTAATTTGGATGGCCCCGACGGGTTTCGGTACTACAACCATGATCTTCGAAAGGAGGAGCAAATACTATCCAGGCGACAAATGGGCGGTGGATCCGTAATGATCTGGGCAGCAATATCATTCAACGGAAGAAGTCATATGTGTTTCAGTCATAGTGTACAGTTCGCACATGGGCTTTTACACCTGCCTTTGCTGCGATTTCTCTAGCAGTAGCTGTAGAATTAGACGCAATTCGCAAAATAGCCCTTCGGTCCCTCTCAGAGATGGCCCTTGGATGGCCTTTTGACCTTTTGGTGCCATAGCTTTTGGGATTCCATAGGAAATTTCTTATGACGTGTTCACTGCGACCAATTTTCCGTCCAATTTCTCTATTGCTGCGACCTTCTTCATGCCACGCACTAATCTTTCCCTTTCCTCATCACTGAGCCACTTTTTTCTACCCATCTTTATACACTTCCTTTAAATTTATACAGAATTACCAAAAACTAACAAAAAACAGTTAAGCTCGGTGTTCTCACGAAGGAAAAATTAATTATGCGTAATTCAACAATGCTTCTATTCAACTGCGCCTATCACAGTGTCGCAGCAAAGTGTTGTTTTTTAAAAAAAAAATCCTGGATAATACTACGACGTCAGCAAAATTGCTTTAATAACCTTGCATATGCCTTACCAGATCCTCAGTCGAAGTTATTTTATAATATTAAACCCGATGGACCGATTTGAAAAAAAAAGAAAAAAAATAGCATGTGCGTCTATCATTATGTCGCGGAGTGTAGCTCAGGGAACTTGTTTGATAGGTAAGCAAAACATTCGATATCCTTGTTAAGAGCCTTAACAAAGTGTTTCATGATACCGAGTTTAATGTGAAGCGGTGGCAAAATAATTCGATCTCGATTCACTAAAGGTGCATTTGTTACATTTTGCTTACCAACAACTAATGACTCTCTCGCTGGCCACACTATCCGAGTCCAATGGTTCTTTTTGTCACGACTGTCCTACAAACACATAAAACACGGATATTTAGTGTAACCTGCCTGTTGGCCTAAAAGGAAATTCACCATTTTCAAATCTACACATATAACCCAGTTATGGTCTACATATTTCAGTTTTTCTAGCACTAGAGCAATACTTGTATATTCTTCTTTCAATAAAGTTGAATGTCCAATAGGTACAGATCCATATTTGTTGCCGTTATGCAGCAGTACACACTTCAAACTTCTCTTACTGCTATCGATAAAAAGACGCCAATCACTTGGTTCATATTTTTGTAAGCCCATTTTTTGCATAAGACCACTAACGTCATTGCAGTAAACCAAATTCTCTTCAGTGGCAAAATATGGTAGAAAGTCTTTTTCACGAGTACGATAGAATGTAATTTTTGTATGTGATGTAAGTAAATTTTTCTCTTTCAAACGAGATGCCAAAATTTCAGAACATTCTTTCGATTGATATAAATATTAACTGAAACATTTAGTGCTGGTTTTCGTTATTCCTTAATTTTATTAATCCATTGTACATCACTTCTCTTAATCTATCGGGACTGACCGAACTGACTGTGGAGTTGCCGGTGACTAACTCTACTGATGACCAGTTATCCTCCTACAGCTCTACATATACATATTCATATTAACTTCAATACATATCAATCCCCTTCAACTTAATTTTAGACCTCATATATGCATTACAATATTGTATTATTGCTCTACCTTATAAATAATAACAATTCTATAATTTTAAGTTAATTCCTGATATTATAATTCTCATAATTCTCCAAACATTCATTCTTAACTAAAAAAAATCATTAGTTAGTATCTACCTACGTTTGTTTCTCTTTTTATTTTTGATTCTTTCAGAACGTCTTACACGTTCAGATTCTACCTGATTTTCCACATTTTTTTCCTTTTGTGGTACCTCAACTAATTCTTCAGCACTTAAAAATTCATCACTTTCTTCCCTTTCAAAATCTGTTTTATCATTGTTAATTACTTGATACGATTTTATAAACGGACTAAATTTAACTTCCTTAACCCCCTTCTTCAACTGATCTGTATGAGCTACCCTACTTATGCCGTTAATTTTAACTCTATATAAATTTTTGCTTAGCCTCTCGGTAATTTGACCTGGAATCCATTTAACATACGACTTAAAGTTATTTCTATAAAGAATATTTTCTCCGGATTCAAAATTCACTATTTTGTGTTTTTCGTTTACATACGGGTTATTTGATTTTTCTTGTTCTTGTATATTATTTTTTCTTATCTCTCTATAATTAGGATTTTTCAATTTTAACATATCTAAACACGTTTTAGGTTTGAATTTAAAAATTAATTCTGCTGGCGAGTAACCAGTTGTTACTGTTGGTGTGTTTCGGTATTTTAGAAGAAAATTGTAAATTTTCTGGTTCAAATCAACTCTATAACCTTTACTTTCTACTATGCACTTTTTTAACGCACTCTTTACAGTTTGTACCGCTCTTTCGGCTATTCCATTTGATTTAGGATGGTATGGAGGACTTTTTAATATGCGAATATTATTCTTTTCACAAAATTCAATAAACTGTTTTGAACTAAAGGGTGGTCCATTATCTGATACCAATTGCGAAGGTATTCCAAAAACTGAAAACCATTCCCGCAGTTTTTCTATTGTCTTCATTGCATTAGTATTTTTCATAAGACTAACTTCAATCCATTTCGAGTAACTATCTACAAGTACTAAGAATTCTTGGCCCTCCAAATAAAAAAAATCAATATGAACACGTTCATAAGGGTAATAACTAGGTATCCAGCTAGACTTGAGTTTACTTCTTTGAAAGTTTTGTGTTTGAGCGCAGCATTTGCAACTGTTTACAAACTCAACAATATCGTTGTCTATATTCTTCCACCAAACATAGCTTCTGGCTAACATTTTCATGCGAACTATTCCTATGTGCGTGTTATGTAGCATTGATAAGACACTATGCTTTAAGGAATCTGGGACTACTAATCTATCACCGTAAAAAATACATCCGGAATCACAACTAAAGGAATTCTGCCTATCTTTATAATATTTTATTTCATCCGTTGCGTTTTGAAAACCATTCATTAGTGCTCCGTATACTCTTGCCAGAATTATATCTTTCTTAGTTTCTACTCTAACGTCCTCTAACTTTACAAGTTGGGTTTCTTGAGCATTTATCGCAAAAATGTTCACGGCCTCTTCTGAGACCCCTGTGACCTCATCCAGTGGTAACCTGGACAATGCATCGGCATGTTGTACCTGAGCAGCCCTTTTATATTTTATTTCGTAGTCATACATCGATAACGTGGTAGCCCATCTTTGCAATCGAGCGGCCGCAACTGACATGTGACCTTTCTTTTCATTAAAAATTTCATTAAGAGGTTGATGGTCCGTATATATTATAAACTTGTGTCCATATATATATTTATGGAATTTTTTGACCGCAAACATAACAGCCAAGGCTTCTCTATGTGTTTGACTGTAATTCTTTTCAGCAGGATTTAGTGTCGAAGATGCGAAAAGTACCGGTTTCTCTTCTCCGTTTATAATATGCGCAAGCACTGCGCCTACTCCGTATGGGCTAGCATCACATGTTATTGTTATTTGCTTTTGTGGATCATAGTGGGCTAACAAATTGTTATTTTGTATCAATGCTTTCGCTTCATTAAAAGCTCGTTCATGTTCCTCCGTCCAAATAAATTTCGAATTTTTCTTTAACAAATCATATAAAATACTAACTCTCGCTGCCAGTCTCGGAATAAAACGGTTATAGAAATTTAGTAGCCCGAAAAAACTTTTTAATTGTGTGACATTTTTGGGACTAGGTGCTTCTACAATCGCCTAAATTTTTTTGTTATTCGGACGAATACCCTCTCGGCCTATCTCATGTCCTAAATATTCAACGCTCGTTTCAAAAAATTTGCATTTTTCTAAATTTATTCTAATGTTGTGCTCTTCTAATCTCTTTAATACTTCTATTAAATTTCCTTCACATTCTTCCCGACTTTGTCCGCCTACTAAAATGTCATCTAAATAACAGCCTACTTTTTTCATGTCTTTTAATATTTCATCCATAACTTTTTGGAATTCCGCTGGTGCCGACGAAACTCCATAAGGTAGTCTTTTATAACGAAAAAGCCCTTTATGTGTGTTGATAGTGATTAAATTTTGAGACTCTTCATTAACTGCAAGTTGTTGATATGCCCCTGTCAAATCTAAAATGCAAAAAAATGCGCAATTTGCAAATTGAGACAGCAAATCATCTATCCTTGGTAGTGGATATATCGATGTTTTAATCGCTTTATTGATTCCAATCTTACAATTGATACACAACCTTAAATTATTGTCCTTCTTTGGCACAACAACTATCGGAGAGGCCCATTCACTATACTTAATAGGTTCTAAAATATTGCTCTCTACTAACCTGTCAATTTCTTTTTCTACGCGCTCCCTGAGACCAAAGGGTACGGTATAGGGCTTACAAAAAACCGGATCTATATTTTCTTTTAACTGCAATTTTACGCTAAAGCCCTTAATTGGCTCGGATAAACTATTAGAAAATACCTGGGGAAACATTTGTTTCAATCTATCTATCAGATTTTTTTCGTTATTATTTTCAAGTCGTTTAGACTCTACACTATTAATGCAAAAAACTTTACGCCAATTTGGAAAAAGTATATCTAGCCATGAACGGCCTAACAGCGGTACAAACTCTTTTTGCGTTTTAATCACTACTAAATCTAAAAAGTGCGATTTTTGATTATCCATTAAATCTCTTACCAATACCGAAACTTTTCCAACGATGTCCACTGATTCTCCTGTAACTACCTCTAATGTCTTAAGCATAGGTTTTATTGTGCAATTTTTAAATTTTTGTTGAAAAAGTTTTAGGCCAATTACCGATGAGCAAGCTCCACTATCAACTTCCATTTCCATAGAACTATTATTTACTACTAATTTTATTTTTAACGGCGTTTCACTAAAAAAAGAAATATTATTTAAATATCCTAAAGTTAAACTATTTGTACCACTTCCCAGCGAATTTACTTTTGAAGTTGTTGACAACTTGCTTCTGCAGAACTTCGCTATGTGTCCTCGCTTTCCGCATTTGTAGCACACCAGTTCTCTACCTCTGTTTTCCGCTTGCCTATGTTGGTGCTGATTATTCTTCCTTGAATAACTCCTACTACGTAATGGTCGGATTTCTCTTGTTATACTCCGGCTTCTACCTTGTTTAATTGTATTAGTCGCCTCCGGTCTTATTACTCTCATTTGATTGTTTGTCATTTCCATGTTTTTCGCCAGTTCACACGCTTTATCAAAATTCAGTCCCGTTTCATTTAATAATTTCTGTTGCATGCATTCATTACTAAGACCGCATACTAGTTTATCTCGTAATGCGTCATCTAGAAAATCGCCAAAATTGCAACTTTGTGATAGAGATTTGATTTCAACAATGTAATCACTGATGGTCTCGTCGGGTTTTTGATTACGTTTATAAAATCGAAATCTCTCAGCTGTGATGTTCACTTTGGGTTTAAAATACTTTTCAAAAATTTCCAACAGTTGGATAAATGATTTTGTGTCTGGCTTATCTGGCGCCGTTAGCGATTTTAGAATTTTATATGACTCTGGGCCGATCAAGGTTATCAAATATGATACCTTCGTCTTGTCTTCTGTTACTTTATTGATGCTTAGCAAATGCTCCAGGCGCTCTCTGTATTCCCCAAAATCTTCTCCAGGTGTAAAATATTCTATGCTGCCAATAAAACTCATCCTTACGATACACGTGTTTTCACCAGTTTCTTTTGTTTCCCGATCTTCCACTTTAACTTTAGTTTCACTGAACATATGTATATGTATATCTATTATATTAATTATGATATAATTTTTTTTTTTTTTTATCCTCGTCGCCAATTGATATAAATATTAACTGAAACATTTAGTGCTGGTTTTCGTTATTCCTTAATTTTATTAATCCATTGTACATCACTTCTCTTAATCTATCGGGACTGACCGAACTGACTGTGGAGTTGCCGGTGACTAACTCTACTGATGACCAGTTATCCTCCTACAGCTCTACATATACATATTCATATTAACTTCAATACATATCATCGATAAATTCAAGTCCCTTACTAAGTCGTTCAATTCATTCTGCTTGAAAGGTTGAGGATCTGATGCTTGACTAGGTGTGAAATCCGAAGAAGTGTCATCGTTGTCTTCTTCATTTTCCATGCAATCTTCTTCAAAATAAGTTGAAGATGTCGATGGTACTGCCATAACCATAGGCGATTCACCAGAGTGTGGAAGAGGTCGTTGAGCAGATGTTACGTGCTAATTTGCACGCACGGCTCGGCTAAACTCAGCGTTGGGCGCGGGTTATACAAAAATAAAATTATGGGCGCCACGTAGTTTTGAGGACTACGATCCCGTGATCTGAGGTGGGGCTTGAACCCACGCCAGAAAAATGAATAAATATATATATATGAACCCACACCGAAAAAAAATGAATAAAAATATAACACCCAAATAAAGGGAATAAAATTCTTAAGGTTCTGTGTTTCTTTATTCCAACAACAATATTCGAATTAAATCAAAACACTAATAAAAATATTAAAAATGATTTTATAATAATTCAAAAAAACTTAATAATAGAAAAAAAAGGATAATAATAATAAAAAAGAAAAAAAAACCTGAATAAATGAAATACAAGAAAACGACTTAACTTTTATCCCTGTACGGTCCGCAATCCTGACTCTTTTCAAATCCCCGGTTGTAACGGTCACCTCCTAGTATAACAAAAACTGTCCACTTGTTCTTACGCACGCACTAACTTCTAGATCACTACTGTTCAAGAGAGAGTATTCATCAAGGGCCCGACTTTTTATATGGAAAAACCCACTATTCCGCGAGTTCCTATTATTTCTCACCATTTTCCAGCCGTCCCACCGCACCGGGTGGGCTCGATTGAATTCGTAGAAATCGGGCTAACTTCCATCAACGGACGAAAAGATTCATATTTGAAATTAGAAATATGGTGTTAATTATTTTCTAGGCAAAATATTGCCACACCTCGGGAAATTCAGCGCCACGCATATTCTCGCAATCGGCGAAGGAGCTTGAGCCGGACAGCTCAAGATATGCTGGCGGATTTCCCGGGTAGCTGGAGTTTTTCCTTTTATCTTTCCCAATATAGAGCGCTCCCTGACGTACTCTCTTATTCTTGATCTGAGTGTGGAGCCTTAGAATAGTAATTTGGACTTGAAAGACCTAGGCCGAACAGCACTCATAATACTATGGCTAATATTCGTGCATACTAATTGTAAATGTTCTAAATTGGAGCGTTTATTTTTTTAAATGACCTTCTCTAAGAAATAAGTCAGTGACTTTGGAATGTCTGTATCAATATCTTCAAACATACGACCTGGTGGAGGATAATTAGAATTATCTAACACTGCACATTGAATATCCTTTCGAATAATTGCTGCTGCAGCTTCTAAGATGCGAAATCGCTCTTCTTTTTTATCGGTTTTTTTTCGTACCAAGCTTGATTTAAAATATCATGGTGACTATCAATAAAACATACGAATGTTGATGATCCTGATTTTTCTGTAATAATAATTCTATCACCATACTCCAACTTCAATCGCATTTTAATGGTTCTGTTATCTATTGTTGATTTTTTACAAATACTTTTCAATTCGTCTAATGTGAATTGACAATCATCGCTATTTTCAATATACTTAAATATTTCTCTCATCGCAATATTTGTAGCTTCATCTTTAGGACGACCGACTTTACCCCCAGTGGTCGGTTTCAGAAAAGAATTGTAGCAATCGTTATGATACTTAGCCTCGGCAGCGACTAAATCATATTCAAATTCAATTCGAGCAGCAACAGCTTTGGCTACATCATCACAACGAGTTTTAGCTATAGTTAGAATACTGTCTTTGAACGAAAGTGTAGTCACTTTAAAAATCTTACGTCGGTACTGCAGTGCTTTTTTCTTCTCCAACTCTTTATTTAATTCATTGCCGCAAAATAAACAACACTGGTTGAAGCAAAATGTAGTTTCACTTACTCGTGCTCTAGTACGAGGAGGACTTATTTTTGATGAACCAGCTTCTTCTTCTTGGCGCCGTCTTTTCACGGCATCAATGCTACTTTTTCGAGTATAATTTTTTCGACACTGCACATGAATTTTTACAGATGTCTGGTCTTTCAGGTACTCCGAAAACTCATCACCTCTTTCAATACTTGCATCAATTAATGCTTTCATGCCGCGATCAACAGTAACAACTCCACTTTCAGTCAAAGGTTGACTACAAATAAAGCAGAATTGCGACATTTTTTTTTAAAACAGTAAAATGCACAAACTTTTTTACAAAATATAAGCGATAGCCACGAGTTGTCACTACGAAGGAATGCTTACGACTAACAGTATTTTGTTGAGTATGAGACCTTCGAAACGGAGCAGGTATACGAGCATCGCCACGCTGACAATTGAATGGAAGACAGATGTTACTCAAGGCCATGCGACTAAATGAAAATAGGGGAGGAGTTTTTGGCGTTCATTTATATTCTAAGAATTTTATAATTTGTATGTATAAGACATAGGGACTCATGTATTTACTCATATAACGGTTCAAAAATGTATATAAAAGTACATTAACGTGCATATTACGAATAAAATATTTTTTTCAATTCTTTCAACCGCTATATCACGGAAATGGCAATACTTATGAAAAAAGTGTAGATACATTTTTTGTAGAGAATCGGATGATCTACAATTTTTGTCTGAACTATTTTTGCTGTAAAACTCACCGTTTAGCTGAAAAACGCGAAAAACCTATTTTTGCAAACTTTCACCATCGATAAAATTTTTTGCACAAGGGGGATTGATGGGGACTTTTCACAATTCATTTATAATGGTATTCTGAACATTCATACCAATTTTTAGCTCTATGGGAATTATTGTAACCTTACCTCTATTTTAAGGACTAATTTGACTGGACTAAAACTTGAATATTTTCTTTAAACTATTCGTTTAGTTATAAAATTGCCTTAAATTCTGTCGAGACCAAATTTTTAAATTTAAAAATTAAAATGTTTCAATATGACGGATATATATTTTGTAAGTAAATTAAAATTATATCTAAAGATTGTTTAAAATTCTAAAAATTTAAGTCTGCCATTCGACATATTTAATTTTGTTAAATCAAGACGGATTCTCTGCTGTCAGCACACCATTCCAATATACTTATGTTCCTGGAAGGTTTCATATATTCATTTATACTAGGCGGAATGCATTTAGTAGGCAACCATCTTTGTATTGGCCGAATAGAGGGCAAATTAAATTTCTCTCATATATTTCTAAAAAGAAGAGGATATAGGTATAATGTATGCATTGTGCCAGCAATTTCTCTTTTTCATTTTAAAATCATTTTCGAAAAGCTTTGCTTTCAGCGGAAACAAAGGGTGTTTTATCGATATGATAATTGAGTGTTTTCTTTTTTATTCCTGAAGTTTTTCGTTTTTTTTTTATTACAAACTCGTTATATTTCCTCAACAAACCATAATTATCGTTTGCGGCTGTAACATACTTTTTTTTCATCTTCCAAACATTGTTTGCAGAAAATTTTTGCGGGCTAAATATTTACTCTATCTTATAATACTATCTTACTTCTATGACTCTAAAACAGATAAATCCTGTAATTGCAAGTCCTAGATTAAATTCCTGCTTTCATACGTTTGCCCTGAAAAAAAGACTGTAGCCTTTCCTCATATTCATTAATTGAAAAGTTTACAAATATCAAGGAAGGTATTGAGCCTATTTTTAATTTCTTTTTACCAAAACAACTACTACCGCAATGTTTGGAGCAGACGTACGCATTTTTTATTGTGGACGGAGATGTTAATTTACAAGCATTTATGAAAAGGACTTGTCCCAGATTTTGGAAATCGAAAGAATTTCAGATATGGCTCAGCATGTTTATGCGCTTTGCAACTTTTGGATGATGCAAACAACTCCCCAGGGTATGCGACTTTTTTGCATTTTTTACAAAAAACTGTGGCCAAAATTCTACGCCCACAACATACCTACAACAAAAGACTTACTTAAAGCCAAAATCCAACATTTAAAGGCAAAAGCGAAAATTCTATAGATAAAATAAAATATAGAATAATTTCCTAAATTCGTTTGTAAAATCATTCCAGTTATACCGAAATACCAGAAAATAAAAAATTTCGAAAATCCGTAACCAAAAAAACCTCCACCAAGTACCTATTTTAAAAATATCGCAAACAAATTTAAAATCAAGAGAAATTAGAAGTCATTAAAAAATACACTGAATGTTCTAGGAAATAGTTAAAATACAAAGCATCAGGGAAATCCTTCAATGTAACGCTAGAGGCAAACGTTTGAAAGATGAGAAAGAAAGAAAGATGTTGCGAGAAACTTTCTGTTGTCAGTTCCTTTCCTTGCCCCCCTAAAATGCTAGCTTCCTTATCCACAAACTCACCGCATGTCTTGTGCTGCGGACCATGACCACGTTCGCCTCCTTGTGTAGCTAGAAACTCGAATATGTTGCATGTTGCTAAGGGGGAGGCAATCTCAGAGGCCTGCCGAGGCAAAAAGCGTTCGGGTTTTTTGTTCTAGATGTCGCATCTTTATACGGAGTATTATGTTATCTCTGGTACTATCTTGCAATCAATTTTATTCGGTTTGAGTAGACCTCGTCAGATGTTTGATTAAAAACATAGGTGGAGTGCTCGGCTTGCCATTCATTTAATTCGGTTTTTGTAGACCTCGTCAAATGTTTGATTAAAAACATAGGTGAAGTGTTCAAGGCTTGCCATTCATTTAATTCGGTTTTTGTAGACCTCGTCAGATGTTTGATTAAAAAACATAGGTGAAGTGCTCTAGGATTGCCATCAATTTAATACAGTTTGTTAGACCTCGTTAGATGTTTGATTAAAAAACATAGGTGAAGTGCATGAATCTATCCATCAATTAATTCGGACTATGTAGACCTCGTCAGATGTTTGATTTAAACAAAGGTGAAGTGCTTAAGGATTGCTCGTAAATTCATACGATATGTGTTGTCCTCATCAGATGTTTGATTAAAAGCATAGGTGAAGTGCTCCAGGATTTCCATCAATTAAAATTTGGTCGTCAGACTCGTCAGATGTATGAATTAAGAACATAGGTGAAGTGAATAAAGATTGCCATTTATTTAGTTTAGTTTGTGTAGACCTCGTTAGATATTTTGAATAAAAACATCGGTGAGGTGATGATATGAGTTTAAGGCTTATTGTCTAATACTCTCTCTCAATTTGTCTGTGAGTCCCATGTGAACAGAGGGGACTTGTCCGGGTCGAAAGTGTAGTGTTTGCAAATGTTAGAATAAAAAATTTTCGACATAATATTACATAAGTTGTTTATTTTAAAGAAAATAAAATTATATATCTATGTGTTTCAGGGTTCCAACTGTCTATATATTGATTCCAGCTCTGTGTAAAAAGTGAGCTAATTGAAAGATATTTTTCAGATTGAAGGGGGTGAGTACTGTTATTTGCCTCATTTAAAAGGGGGAAGTTAATTCTGATTTGACAATATTTTAAACAGTTCAAGATCATATGCTCTCCGTCATTCCTGACCGAACAGGTATCGCAGAGGTCATTTGGTATAATATTCCATGTAGCTAATCTCGCATTATCATAAGTGTGTCCAGAAATTATTCGATTTATCATCCTAAAAATTCTTGGAGATAACTTCAGTTTTGTGAACCAGGCTGCTGCTGGTATACTGGGGAAAATCGAAGCAAAAAATCTACCTTTGGATATCGAGGCTTGTTGATATTGTCTATTCCATTCACACTTAATTTTATGATTTATGTTAAGTATGATGTCTTCAGAACTCAATTTATGATTTAGAAAGATACCATCTGTTCTAGCTCTTTCGGGTAGTAGGTCGGCTGTCTCATTTTCGGGAATGCCACAATGGGATGGAACCCATAAGACTTTGACGCTGGAGAAATTTAAGGATTCATTTAGAATTGCATTGACAATGTGGCTCTTTTTTTTGTTCTTTAAAACCTTGCAGCTATTGAGGCTATCAGTGATTATTACCAAGTTATTGCAGGGGATGTTCTTTGAATGTAGTAAAGCCAAATGTATGGCAGTTAGTTCTGTCGACAGTGTGGACATTCTCCAGAAAGATCTGTACATTTTGTCCTGGTTTGGATTTCCAAAGGATATACCCAGTCCAATTTCATTGGAGATGATTGAGGCTGATCAGTCGCCACTACCAGTGCATCTTTAGGGAAGAGACTGCGTTTTATCACCGTAAGGATAAGATTTTTTGGGACTAGTGTTTTAGGTCCAAAGCCATTTAGGAAGGTTAAGTCATAATCTAAACTGTCTTTGATATTTAGGGGTGGATCAGCGTGATTAAAGATTTCGAAAATTTCTTTATATTTTAGGGAAACTTTGTCTACAGACGTTTTTGACTCCATAAGGTTGTAGAAGTCAGATAAATTTTTTTCTATATTCATTATTTTAACAACCTCTTTAGCGGTAATTAGTTCCGCACGCAATTTCATTTGCTAAGGCATATAGGACCTGATTTGGTGTGGAAGGTGTCAGTCCCAGACATTTGCGTAGGAAGGCATTGCTGATGGTATTGAATTTTCTTTCCAGTGTCTTAGATTCCTCAAAGGAGAGTGCCCTAGCGTATTCTAGCTTAGACCTGATTAGAGATCTATATAAGAGCATCATGGTATCAGGTTGTGCACCAAACTTCTTTTTGCTGAGGATGGTAACGATTGTTTGGTTTGACTTCATTGCATTAATTGCTTCATTCAACTGGGACCGGCTCTTCCTATTTCTGGTAAAGGTCCACCCAACAAATTTAAGACTTTGGACGTTGGAAACTCGGGATCCCCCCATTGAGAGAGATAAGGGCTTTCGTTTCCCTATTAATAGAGATTTAGATTTGTCCAAATTAAAAACCAATTTTTTCTTTGTGGCAATGAGTTGTAATTCGTCTAGAGCCATTTGGAGTTTTGATTCAAGGGAGATATAGCAATCACTTCCACAAAAATCGTCAGCAAATTGAAATATTTTAACTCCCCATGACTCTATCTCGTGAAGTTTGGCACTGCAGATGTTAAAAAGAGTGTTATATATTTTTGTTATATAATTTAATTGTTATATATATATTTAATATTCACAAACACACTAATATAACTACCTTTTTTATTGTTTTTTTAATACTTTATTATTACTTAAAATTCTCTTTAATAACTTGGAGTTGTTTTCCTACCTTTTTTGGTTATTTCTCGTTATCATTGGTTTATAGCACGACCTTACTTATATTTTTCTTTTTTAATTGTTTTATATATTTGTAAATATGTTCTCTTAATTCTATTTATATTTATTTTTGTTTTTCTTTATAACACAATTCTCGAACAACACAAAATTCTTGTTCTTAAATAACACCTAAATTCTTATTCTTAAAAGAATCACAACACAAGATTCTTATTATTAAAAGATACACAATTCAAGATTCTTAGTCTTAAAAGATACACAACACAACTTAAAATTATATTTTAAGCCGGCCCGTATTATTCCCCCATTTATATTCTTCTTACGGGTTTATTCTTTTTAAAAAAATTGAAGACAATTATCGCACCCGCCGCCGGTCAAAATGGTTAAAACAACACTCAAAGATTGGTCACGAGCCCGCCGCCGGTGAAGAACAAAACTAGACTCTTTTTAACGCGTTTACCAGCCCCGTGCCCTTTTTTTGTACATAACAAGAGTAAGACTCAGGACACACCCTTGGGGAATTCCACTAAGTACACTTTTTGAGTGGTCTCCTAAGAAGATTTTTCTTTTTGAAAAGAAGTTGGAGATCCATGTTACATATGTGTGATAGGGGAATTTCTAATTCGAGTAGTGTGGAATAGAGTATTTTTAAATCCACATGATCATAAGCTTTGTCTAGATCTAAAACAACCATACCAACAACATTAAAAGTCTTCTTGAATTTAGAAATTGTTTGTTGGATAAGACTTACACAGGTGGACGCAGATCTGCCTTTGCGATAAGCGAAACTATATTTAGGTAGATTATTTTTTTCTGTTATAATCCTGTCACTAGAGTTCGAAGGTGATCGCGTCAGTACCAGGAGCAGATAGTAGTAGAGCTAGGCCGGTTCTGCGCCACCCCCGAGGTGGCGCCGTACCCGCCTAGGATTTGGGGGGGGGGTCTGAAAGCTCTTCATGTACGTGTACGAGGTGTTTTAGGTTTGTGTCTTGGATAAGGTGGCTTAGAGTTGGTGTGTGGAGATGGGTGAAAGCTCTTTTTGTAGGTGTACGAGGTGTTTTAGGTTTGTGTCTTGGATAAGGTGGCTTGAAAGCTCTTGGTGTGGGTGTATGGGGTATTTTTTGGTGTGAGTCCTGGATAAGGTGGCTTACAGTTGGTGGTTGGAGATGGGTGAAAGTTCTGGTCTTGGATGTGGTGTAGAACCGGCATGGGATTTGGGGTGTGACTGAAAGCTCTGGATGTAAGCTTGTGTCTTGGATGGGGTGGCCCAGAGCAGGCATGGGATTTGAAGGTGGTGCAGAAATGGCATGGGATATGGCCCAGAGCAGACATGGTATTTGAAGGTGGCGCAGAACGGGCATGGAATTTGGCCCAGAGCAGGAATTGAAGGTGGCGCAGAAATGTCATGGGATATGGCCCAGAACTGGCACGGGATTTGGGGATGTGACTTAAAGTTCTCCAGCTGTGAGAAGCTAGTTGAACTAAGAATTAAAGTAGCTCTTGAGGGATCTTTTGTAATGATCTTTGATTCAATTATTATGTATATAAATCCTTGAAGGGGGAATGTTAGGTTAGTTTTCTTCCGGTTGCGTTGATGAACAGTTATAAGGATTCTACCAGATTGCTTGAGGAAAAGGGTGATAAAGGAAGCAAAGTAAAAGAATTAAAATATCAGCTGAATTCTCTATCAATTAAATCGAAGCAATCATCATCATCATCATCATCTGAGAGTAAAGATACTTCTTCATCCATAAGATATCAGCAGATCTAAACACCTTCTATTCTTGATGTTCCAACAACAACCTTGTGCTTAATATTAGTAAATGCGAGATCATGACTTTTTGTAGGAAACGTGGTGTTATAACTTATGACTATACTTTCCTTGACAACAAGGTCTCCCGTACTGAATCTGTAATCGATCTTGTGGTTAGGTTAGAAAGTAAGTTGGATTTCTCCACCCACATCAATTATATCTCCTCCAAGGGCAATTCAGTCCTGGGATTTATAAAAAGATGGTCCAAAGAGTTCAACAACCCCCTCGTCACTAAACACCTGTACGTATCTTTGGTTAGGCCTTTGCTTGACTACGCTTCCCAGGTATGGTCTCCTTACTACTCCTCCCATGTTAGTAGAATCGAATCGGTTCAAAGGAAGTTCGTCCGGTTTGCACTCAGCCACCTCCCATGGGATGACCCACTCGCTCTTCCGCCTTATGAGAACAGACTTAAATTGCTCAACTTAAGCTCCCTTCATAAGCGCCGCGAGGTCGCTGACGTTATATTCGTTCATCGACTGATGAATGACAAGGTGGACTCTGGTTTCTTAAGAAACCGCGCGTCATTTAGAGTGAATAACTACAACCTGAGAGGTGAACCTCTTTTGCACATTAATTCCTCTAACACCAATTATGGCATGTTCGAACCCGTTAATCGCATGCTTATAAATACTAACAACAATAGGAGTGTGTTTAGCTTGCTAACCAGTGAAGTTGTCCTTAAAAGGACCCTTCTCAATGTGGCGTGACTCTCTACGTGCCCCACTTCCTTTTTAGTTTTGCATGCTCCTCTGTTTAATGTTTTTGATCTTTTATGTTTTTAATATTTTATGTTTGCATGTCTCAGCTGAGCCACGGCAGTGGTAAATATTTCTCAGCCCTGCTGGGAAGTGTGCCTTCTGTCTTAGAAGGGAAACTCTATATATGTATATATATACATATATATATATATATATATATATATATATATATATATATATATATATATATATATATATATATATATATATATATAGGTATATATATATATATATATATATATATATATATATGTATGTATGTGTATGTATATATAGATTTTCATGCTTAGCTGTTTTTTTTTTTTTTTATTTTTTTTTTTATTTTTTTTTAAATAAGCATTTTTATTGTCATATCTTATATCTAACCTACTAAAAATGTAGCTAATGCTTAAAGCTACTTATTCTATCCTATTCTAAACTATCTAACTTACTGACCCTCAGCAGGCGCTCTAAATTACTCTCTATCTTATCTAGCTTATGCCTTTCGGCTAAAAACTTATAATTTTTTCCTTTAAAGATCTTTATTTTATTTTTTTTTTTGCTTACTTCTAAGAAAATTTAGTGGAAAGTAAAAACTTAGAAACTATGTATATATATTTTTTTGTATAAAATAAAACTTAGACTAACTTAACTTACTTAGCCTAACTAGCCTAGTTATCTGGGCAGGAGCTAGCAGAAGCATTGTTGATTCAGCTGGCCCCCGTCCAGGCGATGGGGTTCCATGGACTCGAGATGTGTTAAGCGTTAAGAGTTCATGGAAGCCCACCCTACTCTACTCCCCTAATAAAACATAAATCTTAAGCTATTTTAATACTAAAAAGAGACTATCTGGGCGGGGACAGCGGAGGTGTTACTGCCTCAGGTGGCCTCCGTCCAGGCGACAGGCTTCCATAGATCCGAGTTTGAGAGAACAACAGGGGTTCATGGAAGTCCGCACCGTTAACCTAACTTACTTAGCCTATATTTATTACTACCGTAAAAACTAGAGCTAAATCCTATATAGCCTAGGCTACTCCTTAAAAATAAACTAGTCTATAAGTAATACTAATCTATATTATTTGATAGGGCGAATACGCAACATTTAAACGTCCTCCAACCACCAGTACCAACTACTAGCATTGGAGGCGTCTTTTTTATCTCTTTCCGAGATCCGCGTGCTGAACCTCAGGAGATCCTGAACCTGCGTTTCTTCCTGGCTGAACGCATAACGTTTATCACACGCGTTGCGTTTTAAGTGATAGAAGAGAGGAACCCCTGATCTATCCTGTACCAACTGCTTGGAATCCAGGTATACAAATGCCTCTGGGGGAATATAGCCGCGTTCACAAGCTGCTCTGTGGTAAAGTGTGTTCGGGTAGAACGCTCCCCGAATAAGAGGATTGCTGCTTTCCATTGCTCTAGCAACGTGGTTTCGAATCAACTTGATTATGAAGTTGTCGATCCTATTAACAAATGCTTTGTCATATAGGACATTGTTGGCGTGAAACTTAGTGAAGCCAGATTCGGGCGTTCGATACAAGCTTAAGCACGCCCTTAGGCATTGTCTTTCGAAGACCCGAAGCTTTTCCATATATGAAGGAGATATGTTGAACCATACTGGGCAACCGTAGGTCAAAATCGGTCTGACCAAGGCTTGATAGCAGATCACTTTGACACGTGGGCCAAGGTGTTTGCTATAAAAAAGCCTTTTTGTCATGTGGAACGCCTTGTTTGCTTTGGATAGAGCGGCACCTACATTCTTATTGAAATATAAGTGTTGGTCCAGCCAAAGCCCAAGGTATTTCACTACCGATTTGTTTTCCAATGCTTGTCCAGCATTGTTTGAAATTCGGAAGTTTTTCCAGTTCCTCCTCACATCGCGTGAAGCTTTGTTTAGAGTAGTCCGGAAAAGGATCGACTCGCATTTGCTAAAGTTGATCTTCAACTTCCAATCATTACTATAGCGTTCGATTATTTCGAAATCACGTTGCAGAAGCGTTTGGATTACTTGGATTACTCATGCTTAGCTGTAAAGTGCGCCTTCTGTGCTAGAAGGGTTAACTCTAGAATAAAAGATAAGTAAATATGAGCATACCAAAATTTCTCGAAGAATATTCTAGTATTCTGTTGGAGGAGCATAAGGGTAAAATAGAACAACTCTATAGATATGTTCAAGAATATGAAAATGCTGGAAAAGTTATTTCTATACATGGAGTACATTATATGAACTGCCCATGGTCGAACGATAAAACAACTTGTGGACCAGATACATGTGGATGCTGTTTTGTGGAGCGGTACAAACGGGAAGTTCAACGCCTAGTAAATTTTTATGTCCGGATCACCAAAAGCAGCTGTAGAGAATGCTGAAAAGGGTTCGATTTACACTAGCGCCTGAAGTACACATCATGTATGTATGGGATTTTGCTTATAGAGCTAGCCGTATGGGGCAATGGCATATAAGTGCCCTTGATAGATGCAGATTTCAACAGAGAGTCATCAATACAGGCAAAATCCTAGAGCCCATATTAAACCAACATCATCGTGAAAAAATATATAGCATAAGATTTGAAAATAAAACAAATTTGTTATAAAAAAATGTCTTTTTATTTAATTTATAATACATCATTAGCATTTATCCAAGAATTATGTTCTCGTGAGAACCCCAACCATTTAACATAAACTTTATCACCGCTCTTTTTCAATATTTTTTCAACTAGGTAGAGATCTGAATGTTTAACTTTCTGCAATTCCTTTTCATAGAATCCACCTTTAATGGGGTTGCCCTGGTAGTCCTCAAGTTGATATGTCGGTGGATTAGTCAGTTGAACCTTGGAGATTTTAAAGATTTCAGTTGTCCAGTTTGGTGTGTAGCCTTTTTCAAATAGATGTTTATATTTGCTTATGCGGACGCGGTCTCCTATTTTATATGCAGGTGAAGGGGCAATTTTGATGTGATTATAGGCTGTAGCAAGAAGTAGCTTTTCATTTGTCCTATTAACATCACAGGGACGCATTTTAATTGTTCCATGTTTTTTTGCATTGTATTGTGATAGCAGTTTTTTCATCATAGAAATCCATTTGTAGGATCCATTCATGCTAAATTCCTTCCACATCATGCTCTTTAAAGTTCGGTTGAATCTTTCCACTATTGATGCCTTAAGCGATGTATATGTTGAGTAGTGGTTGATTTTATATTTGCTCATTAGCTTTTGAAAGTGAGAGTTGTAGAATTCCTTACCATCATCCGTTTGCAAATTGTTAGGTGTGCGCCCATCTTTAAATATTGATTGCATCGCTTCTGTGACTTCTGGACCGGGTTTTCTTTTAATTGGCATAGCCCAGGCATATTTAGAAAATGCATCAGTTACAGTCAGTAAGTAGCGGAATCCTTTGTTTACATGTTTATATGCATCCATTTCCACCAAGTCAGCCTGCCACAAATCATCCAGACCTTTAATGATAACTCTCCGCCTAGAAAAATTTCGACGAGCAGGTTTGTGAAGCTCATTTACTACTTGCCTCTTACTCAGAGATGCCATTTTCAGCCTTCTTATTAATTATGTGTGAGAATATATAATTTTTGATCTTCGCAATTTCGCGATAAATGAACATCGTTAGATTCTCTACTGCTTTGTCAATGCTTTCCCGTATTTCTTCGTCGACATAGTTTTTGGTTGCAGCGTCAGCATTTTCTTTTGGATCACCTAGGTTTTTGATTCTTTTCAAGGTAAGATCATAGTCACCATCTGATGTTAAATTGAAACCGTTTCCTTTTGGTCCAGCAGGACCGTCTTTTCCAGGAATTCCAGGTGGACCGCGATCACCCACTGCTCTAAATTTTTGCCGTTTAAAAGATCGACCAAAGTTGTCAACGCTCATTTCCGAAATGTTAATAGTTCTATGTGGGTGGGAATATTTATACTATAATGTCAGCTTCCCGCAACTCCTCAATGATTGACACTATTTCATTACTATGGCTATTATTTCCAGCTTGCTGCGATGCTATCAATATTCGGAGCCTATCAACTAGCTCATTGGGGTCATCCCAATATATGTAATCGATATTTTTCTTTGGAATTTGCATTATTCCCGTTCCAGTATGAGGAGTGTGAATCAACTTTTTTATTATGTTTCTATATTTGAAGCTATTTGTTCCTTTTATTTGCTGGTTTTCCTTAAAATCACGTCTGTGGGCGCATGTATCATTTACAATTTTTTGATAATTGGACAAGTCTTGTTTTGAGTAGCCTCGAGGCTTTTTCATAAAAATTAATTCAGCTAGACCTTCAGTTATCTTGTACCGCTTGCCATCTATAAGAAAGTATTCTTTATCAACTTTTAATCTCGAATTACCAATATTCCACATATCGTTCTTATAGTACGCTCCATACGTTTTATCAATTCTCGTGCTATCATTTTCCAGGAGTTGTTTATATTTGTTTAGTATCTGGTCTGCAGACTCTAATTTCGGTTCTTTTATAGGTGTGACAAACTGATCATCATCATCATCATCCTCAGAATAACTCATGCTCGGTGGCTCTAGCTTTAAGTATTTGCGTGGTGGTGTGTATGCTTCTTCATTGTCCTCTTTTTTAATTTCATCTTCTTCTTCTTTTGGTTCAAGTTTCACTGATGCTGCTGTTGTGTGAGCTTTTTCAGTGTACTGGTTATTGGTTTAAATGTTTCCTCTAATTGAGCTTCAGATTCAATTTTACCAGTCTTGAGAGCTTTATACTTTCTTCGTATAGCCTCACGTGTTTTTATAATATCCTTCATCAATTTTTCATTCATGTTGCTACACGTGTGGTTACAGCTACAATGATATACAGCTATGCTAATAAGCATTTATATAGATCCAGACGTACCAGGCAGGTCAACCAGATAGATCAGCCAGACAGACCAGCCAGACCGACCAGCCAGACAGACCAGCCAGACAGAGCTGAAAGACCTGGTCAGCTGATTAGGTGGGCTCCTTCATAGGCTCATGAATGCATCAAAGCCTTTTCGATATCGACCTTTGCCCATGGGGCTGTCCTTATCAATTACTAAGAATCCATATTTGTCTTTCCAACAGTTTGCACACGCTTTTCTGAACTTTGCGAATTCCATATCACTATTCACATGATCATTGTATACATGCTTCAGGTTCAAATCATCTTGTTTGAATATGATCAGAAAGTTTGCATTATCTCGGATTAGATGCTTTGGTATATGAGTATAAGTTTGACAGAGGTAAAAGCTGTCAATGTCGTTATGCCTCCCCATACAAAAGTAGGCTCTAATATTATTTTGTTTATCGCAGGCTACATCATCAAAGATGAAAATTGAGTTTGGCTTTTCTTCCTCCAGTGCTATAACATCGTGGTTGTTAGAAAACGTATAATAGCCCAAACCTGATATGTGAGCTACAACTTCTCCTAAATACTCGTATTTCGGCTGACTTAGCGACTTTGAGTAAATGTATATATTCTCGAATCTCAGACCGTTAGGATGCTCCAGTAAACTTAGCATAACATTTGTCTTGCCACAATTCGACGGTCCAACAATAAGCCCTCTTATACTGTTTGGTAGCAGCACCCCATGCTTCTTTGATGTACTTGTAATTTCCACATCAGTATTTCTAACTGGTAGACGCGCTTGTTGCTTGATAAACTTCATGTTGTACACTAACCCAATCCCTATAAATACCCATACTTTTATAGATTCTAATCAGTCTTACAGTAAACCTATAAAATGATTGACCATAGTAAGAAACGCACCATTCATCGAAGAGCTGCCAAGGGGGGAGGACTGTTAAACACTGTTATAAATAAGTTACCGCTTGAGCTTCATCTACCGGGATATCAATACTGTGGTCCAGGAACAAAGTTAGCTAAAAGAGTAGCCCGCGGTGATCCTGGCATCAACCCACTAGATGCAGCTTGCAAACAGCATGATATTGCATATCGAGATCATAAGGACTTAAGTGATCGACATATAGCTGACCGTATTTTAGAAGAAAAAGCCTGGCAACGAGTAACATCTAAAGACGCTAGCTTTGCAGAACGTGCTAACGCGCTATTAGTAACAAACGCCATGAAAGCTAAAATAAAAGTTGGAATGGGGGTCAAAGCAAAAATTACCTGCTCGAAGAAGAAGAAGAAGAATACGTTACGTCCATCATTCCGTGAAGCTGTACGTAATGCTAGAAAAGTGTTAAAGCTGAAAAAGCCGAAAGACCTGTTGGAAGCTACTACAATTGCCCTAAGTGCAGCAAAGAATGTTATCAAGGGGAAGAAAAAATCTTACACTACGCCTAGAGTGATACCAGTACCTAAAGTAGGAGGAGTTTTACCGTTCCTCATTCCACTTTTTGCAGGTCTTTCAGCCGTTGGAGCGCTATCTGGAGGTGCAGCAGGTATAGCTAAAGCTGTAAACGCCGCAAGTGTCGCACGTCGGGAGCTTCAGGAAGCGAAACGTCATAATGAGACAATGGAAGCTATAGCGCTAGGAAAACCTGGACAAGGATTATTTCTAAAGCCATATACGAAAGGACTGGGACTTTTTCACCCAACCAAAAAACTAATAAAGTCGCTACCCAAAAGAGCACTCAATGAAAATGATCTGCGTAAATATGCACAGCATATAGCCCACTTTAGAGGAGTATTTATGCGCGATCAATTACCTAAAAAACCATGGAGAAATGAGAGCGGAATTATAAATCTAGATGTTTCATCTGGACCTGGAACGCATTGGGTAGCGTATAAGAAAAATGGAGATATCATAAATTACTTTGATAGTTTTGGAAATCTGCAACCGCCGCGGGAAGTTGTAAATTATTTGGGTGATGCAGTCAGATACAACTATATAGCACATCAAAATTTCGACTCAGTGATTTGCGGACACTTATGCTTAGAATTCTTACATAATGTATAAATAAAGGCTTTCAAGTGCAAACATAGACATTTCATAACAAGTAGCCATGTCGATAACACTCTCTCTTACTGGCAATGCATCGGTTCTCACCGCTGAATACTTTCCCCCATTGGAATTAGCTGGAGACTACGTTTGTGGATTAATTGACTTTCAAACATACAATTCTATACCGAATATTGATGACAGCAACAACTTAATGCATGTGGGAGATGCGTGTATCGAAATACCTGTTGGATCATACGAGATTGATGACATAGCAGCTTCAGTACAGCAAAGCTTAAATAAGAGCAGCAGCAGCAGCAAGGCAACAGTCTTAATAAGGGCAAACAATAATACCTTGAAGAGTGAAATAAAAGCTACTGAAGTTATACATTTTGATAAAGAGCGATCTATCGCACCGCTGTTGGGACTTGGGAAACGTGTACTGGAAGCAAATATATTACATACATCAGATCTACCCGTCAATATTATAAAAGTTAATACTATAAGGGTTGAATGTAACATCATATCAGGCTCATACATCAACAATAAACAGGTGCATATGCTGCATGAATTTGCCCCAACCGTGGGGCCGGGCTATAAAATAGTAGAGGTTCCAGCGAATGTGATCTATTTACCGGTGAACGTCAAACGTGTTAGTTCACTCACACTAAAGCTAGTTGATCAGGACGGAGATTTAATAAATTTTCGAGGTGAAACGATAACTATCAGGCTACATTTAAAGCCACAGAATGATAGTCTACGGGAGCAACAGCAGCAATAAGCATATAAATAGGATGAACTTCATGGAAAACATTAGTCAACCGGCAACCTTGAAGCGAGCAAGACGTCAACTGAGAGCTGATAATATACAATTTCTAAAATCAATACGACTAAATTTGAAGCAATGAATAACATCTTGGATATTACTGAAGGCACAAGCCATGATAATAGCATAAAAAAAATTGACTACCACACTTACTCATCGTTCGCCTCTTCATTTAAAAATGGTGATGAAACCCGCATTCCAGTGCAAAACCAAGACCTGTATATCCTCCCAGCTGAAAGTTTCATATACATTGAGGGAACAGTAACTAAACCTGACGGAACAATATCCAGCACTGCAGGGCTAGTAAATAATGCTATAGCGTTTCTCTTTGAGGAAATTCGCTATGAAATCAATGGTGTAGAAATTGATAGAACTCGAAATCTTGGAATAGCAACAACACTAAAAAATTACATATCTTTAAACCCAAATGAGAGTCGCATGTTATACAACGCTAGTTGGTCGCCGGATAAATCAATTACATCCCCCCATGGATTCTTCAATTTCTGCATCCCTCTAAAAACATTGCTGGGCTTTGCTGAAGATTACAATAAAATTATCGCCAACGCTAAACATGAACTCATATTAATACGAAACAGGATGGATGAAGATGCGGTCATATCACCGACAGATGATGTAAACATCTCAATCTCGAAACTTCAGTGGCGCATTCCCCATGTTAATGTGGCCGATCATGAGAAAATTGCTTTATATAAAATCATTGAAAGCGGTCGTGAAATACAAATGCCATTTAGGAGCTGGGACATATACGAGTACCCCACGCTACCAGCAACGACTCATCACACGTGGTCTGTCAAAACGTCATCGCAGATGGAAAAGCCCCGATATGTCATACTAGCTCTCCAAACAAATCGTAAAAATGATAAAACCAAGGATGCCAGTAAATTTGACCACTGCAAGCTGACAGATGTTAAAGTACACTTGAATTCGGAATCATACCCATATGATGACCTGAACTTGAAATTTGATGCTCATAAATACGCTCTCTTATATGATGTGTACATAAAATTCCAAACTTCATACTATGGACGCCAGTTGCAGCCACTACTCTCAAGGGAAGAGTTTATGCGTGATGCTCCGATCGTAGTCATTGATTGCTCTCGGCAAAACGAAACCATTAAAACAGGTCCTGTGGATATAAGGTTGGAATTCAAAACATCGGAAAACGTTCCCACTAACACAACAGCATCAAAAACACAACAGCATACTGTTTATTGCTACATGATCGAATAGTGGAATATACACCTCTAACCAACGAAGTCAGGAAAATTGCTTGAAATGGATGCCATTATCATCGATCTTCAAGGATTCAAATTACAAAACAATCAATTTATTTTCAAAGAATTGACCCTTTTAAATTGTGAAAATCAAATGCAGCACTACATATTCCAACCACCATTCCCACATAAACATCTAACTCGGTCTGAAAAGAAACAAGTTGAGTGGCTGAGACGCAATCACCATGGATTCAGATGGGGTGATGGATACATTCCCTACCGCACACTATATTCAGTTGGAGATCTGCTGCATGATAAAATAATCTATGTTAAAGGAGCTGGAAAGAAACAATGGATTCAGGAATTATTTGGAGAGGAGCTAGCCATATATGATGTAGAAGAAGAGATGTGCCCCAAACTAAAGACAACAACAACAACAACAACAACAAATGGCTTCTTATCCTGCATAATACACGAAGGCCGATGTGCTCTGAAAAATGTTTTTGTAATAAGGGATTTTTTAAATAAAACAAATTTTTTATAAAAAGTTATAATTATTCTTTTATTCATACTATTTACATATAGCACTTGTGTGAGTTTTATTCTACATCCATGTCTTCTTGCTGCTGCTGCTGCACTGAAAAATGCCCCCATGGTAGAGTGTCGATCCCGTTGTCCATAATGCAGCGTTTATCATCCTGTGGGTTTAAAGCGATCTTTGCTTGGTTTAAAGTGTACACTTTATGACTATATGAACGAATGCTTTTTTGCTCAGCTATCTTGCTTTTTGAATCCTGCAAACATTCAATATAATCGCTAATCTGCAAAATTTTCGCTACAACGTTCTTCTTCACCCCTTTTGCTTTTTTCACTTCATCAACACCATCTATTTTAAGGGAGTACATTTTAGACCTTAAGCCTACAAACAATGCCATTATTCGGCCATTTAATTCATCTTTCATCAATCCAGGAACTTTTTTATTTGCTTGCGGCATATTAAACTGGTTTACCATAGGATAATCACTAGTATCAAATTTATCTATGTTTCTTTTCATAATATCGTATATGTCAGCATTTTTTATTTCATATACTAATGAATCCGTATCCATGTACATTATTTTGCATTTATGAGCATCCAACTCTTTTAGCATAAAGTCATAGTGGAATTCGTACAGTGCTATTTTAGAAATGTCGAGAATCGCCATACCAATGTATAATGGTTTATCGAATTTAACAACCAGCTTTCTTAATTCAACTGCTACTAAATTTTCATTGAAAATTGCGCGACTATGGAAATTCGGTGCTGCAATGAGGTTTCTAGCACCATACCGCCCCTCCCACTTTGTACATAGTTTTATGTTTGAATATTTTCGCACATTTTCCATAGTTTTTCCGAAAACAGCATTAATTATTTTCTTATATTGGTTCTTCTCGTAGGCATTTTTGGCTTGCTTTCTTTTATTTGTATTTAAATCCACATATGGTTTAAGCCATGGTGATTGATCGAACTGCAGAATGCGGTGAATTTTCTTGAGTATTAGTCCATGTGATAAATATTGTTTTAGGTTGCGATAATGTATAACATATTTTTCTTTGGTGTGTAAAGTGGTTAAAAGTTTGCCTTGTTTTGATCCTGGTGGTGCTGAATGAGTCGGGCAAAATGGGAAATCTTTATGCGTAGTATGCAGCTCCTGTGGGTATTCAAGATCTACCTCCAACATATAGCCGACCGGTGAATTATCATCAACACTCATAACATCAACATTATCAATCCATTTGAAATTTCCTGTTGGAAGTGATTGCGACATGGCCCATCCATATAAATTATTCACATCATAGTACATAAGATATTTAGTTTCTTCATCCGGTTTAAAGTTTTTCATATATTTATTGTTGGCTTCACTATATCTGCAACAGCATTGGTTAATTCCACCTCGACAAGATTTTTCAATAAATAAAAGAATGTCAACATCCATTATCCTTTCTAAGCGCACTCCCGTGTAATACAGCATAGCTGCCCATGTATATCCAGGCAGTGTGAAGACGTGGGCAGGGTCAAGTTTGTAGGTCTCGAGTCCCATAGCTCTAAAATTTGTAAAAATATCCGCCAGCAGAAAAACATCTGTTTTTAAATACAAATCTGAATACTCCCCCAGGCTATTTATGTTAAATTTGTCCCACACTTTTTGCGCATGTTCATAGTCTTTTTCAGTTATCGGTTCATCAATCATTTTATTATAAAAATGCTCCTTGCTAGGTAAACTATTACATTCCAACTTGTCCCAGCCATCGATGAAGTCATATGGGAAAACTACTTTGCGCGTGAGAAGGTTGAAACTTTCATCATCCAGGTCTTGCCATTGAGCTTTTGTAATTATTAATTTTTCCTTAGGCAGCAATCCGGCTAATTTATCCAAAGATTCATCCATAAATCTATAGGAGTCGATGAATCTCAGCTTGATGGTGCTATTTTCAATGTGTTTGGTAAATGAAATGTACCGCTCTTTGTTTAACGGTAAAAGATCCAATTTTCCTGGTATGGTTAGTGCTACATCCTTGATTATGAAATGCGCATCATATCCTGATAAATTGTGGAAAATGACTGGGATGTTGCGGCCATCATTATAATTGATGTTGCAGCTGTTGTGTGCAGGTCCACGATATTTACCTGTGAGGTGGCAATGATCTCTCACTCTAGTTTCACCAAGCGTAAAGGGTTTCTCGCATATATGGCAGCATGGTTGGTTATATTGTATGCACTTTTCCCGCGCTGATAAGGGTGCTAGCGGTTTTATATCTTTTATTTTCTCTTCAGCTATATTTGCTATTTCCTGCAGCTGCAATGTAAACCACTGAAGACACGTTTTTCCACGATTTGATCGGTAAAATGATAAAGAGTCATCGTAGTAGCAGTGAAAATATAATCCAATACTATGAACTTCATCTTCTTTAATCTTTCTCGTCCTCGTCTTATCACCATTACTACCACCATCATCGGTAACAGGTATCAATACCGACTCCAAATCTGCATATACTGTAAAAGGCACCGGATTCTTATAATTATAATTTTTAAAAGTGATAAATTTCTCCTTGTGAAAAGCAACTTTACAGTCATTCACCTTTTCACAGTCAGACACATGCGCTGCGAGCATTTCTTCAGTATTAAAATAAAATAAACATCTATCACAGATATATTTTTTGTGTTCCTTTTTAGATGTCTGCCTGCTCACCAACCGCGATAAGTCTTTAATCCAGCAGAAATGATAAACAATATCACTATCACCGTCACTATCATCACCATCCTCACTGCAGTCATAATTTGACTTTATCATTAGCAGGTTGATGTGTTTATCCAATTTCTTCTTCGTTAAGTAAGCTGGAACAGTCGTGTATTCATTTGTCTTTTACTTTTCCAGTATGAAAACATTAATCGATAATCCATTGTTTGCTTCAAATATTTTTATTTGACTCAGTGTAACTGGAAGAGTGATACCGCTCAAGTTTAGCACATTGTTGTAGTGCGGGTACTTTGATGTTCTATAAGCATGATCCCTACCCTCTACTGGATACAAAGCTGAGACCACTGCCCACGCAAAGCATGCATTATCATTATTCCTCACATTTACACATGCATGCTTTGCTGCGATGCTTTGCGGCAATTTTATATAGGATGATCCTCTTAATGGTTCGTATTTGTTTATATTCACCATTAAGTTCACTATGGTATGTAAAGCCCAACCGCTATCTTTCTCTTGGAACTCCTCAACCTGGGTCAATAGATCATCCTGCACGTTTTTCAAAAACCACTGTTCCAGATCATCAGTGCTCCCAATGGGTGTAGTTTTGGTGTGAAAGTATTTTATGTCGCTTATAACATCACCATCATTGACACCATGCTTAACATACTCGCAGCTTAAAGTCGTTGATGTCTTGATGAAATTATGCTTCTTTAAAATGTTCTTAACGCGCCGCTCAAACAAAGCATAACCATCCTTTAGAAATTGCTTCACTTCGATGTGCTTTATATTAATGATGACGCCTGTCCTGATTCGTAATGCAAACGCATTATGCAGCTCTTCCCAGCGTACACGAGCACTTCTTTTTTCACTTCTTCCTTCTTCCTGCACACCTGCTCCATGGTGGCTGCTGCCAGCCTTCAACAATACTTGTAAACCTCTTAGTTGTGCAATACAATTTTGATAGTGTTGTTTGGTCCCAATCTGCTTTTCGACCCTGCATGCTGCTTTTATTTTTTTAATGAATAAACCACACACTTTGGTAATAATTGCACTTTGCACCGCGTCTCTGTCCCTTAAGCAATCTGCTGCTTGCTTTTTTAGTCCACTCATAATGCTGCGTGTATCCATTTTAAAAGTTATAATAATTAATAACAAAAAACAAAACTTTTCACTTAGCGTTTGTTAAATTGGTTGGATGCTCACTGTTAAAATCATCAGTATTAGCAGGAGTAGTAATTAATATCACTTTACTAGTTAACTCGCGGATGCTCGTTGTAAACTGTGAAAATACTGCCGCTACTGCTTCTTTTATAATACACGCAATTGCACAACATAAACAAGTTCGATCATGCAAATCTGCTTATGTAGCAAATTCCTGACCCTAAGTGTTGTTTACATAAGTGCATGGAACTCATGGACAAGTACAAAATTTACCAACTTCCGGTATCCGGCTGTCTTAGATGGAATTGCATCACCATAGTCACAGACAGACAGACAAATCCCTACCCCTTCCCCCCAAAAGTTGTTTACACAGGTGCATGGAATTCAATTTACCAACTTCCGGTCTATAGCTTTCTCACGCAGGTGCAAAAACTGCTGACGTAGCGAATTCCTAGGCCCCAAAAGTTGTTTACACAGGTGCATCATGAAAACTTCCACCCCAAAGTTGCATCTATGTGAAATTAACTCATGGACAAGTTCAATCGTGCTTCTAAATTTAGGGTATATAATGAGAACTGTGAAGAAGAACGCTAGCAGTTCAACCCCAATCACCTGGAGATCAACAGCATCAGCCACAGCAACATGGATACAGCAACAGAACTCAAAAGTTTGGAATACTCCCCTTACTTAAGGATGTCCGACATGCAGTTTGGAACCCCATATAAAATAAAATCTGTAAGCAGGCTTGAAACAGTGTATGGTGTTCGGATTCATCTTGAGTTAGAGGAGTATCAGCTTTTGCTACCAGCCAGGTACAGTTCACTTTCTGATGCAGCCTTACAAGACATCAACAACAAAGGAAATTTCCACGTAATCAATTCTGGACCGCAGGGGAAGACATTTATTTTCAAGTTTGTACAAATTGATGCCATTCCAGTTAATTATAGTTTTTATACCGATAATTCAAGTGAAATCCCTAATTTTTACAATCCTAACAACAAGAAAAGGAAATTTCCTGGTCAATAATAATACTGTGCTGTTGAATAAACTTGTATTGAATAAACAAATAATTGTATGATTTATCAGAATAAAAAATAATATGTGTTCTAATTAATAGGTTTTTTATTTGTAGCTATTACTACTACAACAACAACAACAATTCTTTTTAATACCCTAACTTTATTAAATATTTCAGCAGTTTGGTCTACCGTTTAATTCTTTTTTTTTTTTTTCTTTTCAGTACTAACTTGCTGATTACATTCACTAATGCACTTTGTTTATCTCAATAAACGTTCGCAGCATGGGAAGCCTGAGATTTTCACACTTTTGCTTGATAAGGAACCTGATGTTTTCTTATATAGCACTAGGAAAACGTGGATAAGGATTATTTCTAAAGCTATATAGGAAAGGACTGGGGCTTTTTCTCAACACCCAACCAAAAAAACTAATAAAGTCACTATCCAATAGAGCACTCACTGAAAATGATCTGCGTAAATATGCACAGCATATAACCCACTTTAGAGGAGCGCGAACAATTACCTAGAAAACCGTGGAAAAATGAGAGCAGAATTATAAACATTTAACACAAATAAGTTTTATTCTAATAATAATTTTTTTATTTTAAATTCTATACAAATCTCTTAATAACCTAATTTAATTAAACATTTCATGAGCTTGTATTCTTTTGTTACTTTATTTCTTTGATCTTCGGCATGCTGGAGATTCAGCTTACACTCCTGTGTAAGCTGCTCCAGCCTCTGTATGCGCTGCCGCTCAGCACTCAACGCAACTTCCATCGATCTCAGTTGCTCCTTAGCGTTGTCTCGTGCTCTCTTCGCCCTTCGACGCTTCTCTTTTAGCGTATCCATTACATGCTCACTATAGGCAAGCAGGCGCACTAACCTGCGCAATGAGTTTCTCTGAAATATAAAAAATAAATTAAATTCCATTTCCTTTTCATGATAATAAAGTTCAATACTTACAACTTGCAGCCTTCTTTCAGCGTCGTTATCCATTGTGATTTTGAGGGTAGTATGAAGTGAACTTTTCTTTTATACTGATAATGTTTACATTATTCAAATGATACACTAAAAAACACGGTAGGAATTGAGGTAAGGAACCGCTGAGTTAATCAGTACCCGAAGACTTGCACCTGATCCCTTTGTTTATCTTAATATTATTCGTGATATGGTTTAAAGCTGACTTTAGAATTTTCACACCTATGTATAATAAGGAATCCATCTATACCTGTTCAAAATTGTCTTTGATTTTAGGAAGCTGACCCTCACTAAATTCGCAGCATATCAATTTCAATTTCAATATATGGAGCAAAACTTCCTTTTGTTTATCATAATAAACGTTCGCAGCATGGGAAGACTGAAATTTTCACATCTATGCTTGATAAGGAGACCAGGTGAAAAATAATACTGTGCTACGTCTTGAATAAACAAATAATTTTATGATTTATCAAAATAAAAATAAAATATGTGTTCAAATTAATAGGTTTTTTATTTTGTAACTATTACTACTACTGCAACAACAACAACAACAACAATTCTTTTTAATACCCTAACTTTATTAAATATTTCAGCAGTTTGCTCTGCCGTTTAATTTTTTTCTTTTCAGTACTAACTTGCTGATTACATTCATTGATGAACTTTGTTTATCTCAATAAACGTTCGCAGCATGGGAAGACTGAAATTTTCACATCTTTGCTTGATAAGGAACCCGATGTTTGCTTATTTAACCATCATTAAAATTTATTCGTTGGGTATAATTAGCACTTAAGGTGATCAGTTTAACTAATAGAATTTATCCAATACATTCAGGATTGAATAATTATGGCATGAGTTAGCTGATAATGGGAATCTTCATTGTTTTTAGTATGTGATCGAGTTTATGTGAAGTATTTTGCGGTAGCTTTCTGCCACTTCTTAGTGTGTGTAATATTTGTGGTTTGTGAAAGGTATTTTACCTTAAATTTATTGTTTAAAAATATAATATATGCAGCATGTTCAGGATAATAATAATAATAATTACACCACAAGTCAAATGGGAGCCTTCGCTGCATCGTTACTGCTTATGGGAAATATCTTTTTCAGATATGATTTTTTGATCACTTAGCAATTTTCAAGTTGCGGTTGTTGTAATATCAGCGACTTGAGGTGAGTATTTTCATTAAAAATTCTTTGAAAGATAATAATAATATATCATGGTATATGGTTGCAATCCAGATCATAGCCTAGAGATCGCACCAGGTTGTTGTTGAGAATAATATACCCATCTCAGCTAAATGACATTTCTGCGCCACCTGCAATTGGCCAAATTCCATGCCCGTTCTGCGCCACCTTCAAATACCATGTCTGCTCTGGGCCATATCCCATGCCATTTCTGCACCACCTTCAAATCCCATGCCTGCTCTGGGCCACCCCATCCAAGACACAAGCTTACATCCAGAGCTTTCAGTCACACCCCAAATCCCATGCCGGTTCTACACCACATCCAAGACCAGAACTTTCACCCATCTCCAACCACCAACTGTAAGCCACCTTATCCAGGACTCACACCAAAAAATACCCCATACACCCACATCAAGAGCTTTCAAGCCACCTTATCCAAGACACAAACCTAAAACACCTCGTACACCTACATAAAGAGCTTTCACCCATCTCCACACACCAACTCTAAGCCACCTTATCCAAGACACAAACCTAAAACACCTCGTACACGTACATGAAGAGCTTTCAGACCCCCCAAATCCTAGGCGGGTACGGCGCCACCTCGGGGGTGGCGCAGAACCGGCCTAGCTCTACTACTGCAGATCTAGATTTTTTTGATCTTAACAGTCGTTCAAGGTTATTAAGTGACCAATCGATAAGGTTTACTTGGTTTATGGGTATCAGACTAGGGATGGGTGAAGGAGTTGGTGAATTCTTACATATGTGATCTAAATAATCAGTAGCCGAGACGGAATTTGTAATGAAGTCATTCTTCATTTTACCACCTGAGAACCTAGAAATTAGATTCCAAAAACTTTTAACATTAGTTTTATGGCAAAGATTTTCTATAAATTTAGACCAGCAGTTTCTTTTAGCCTTCTTTTTTTCTCTGATGAAGAGAGCATTTAATTTGTTGTGAATCAGCAAATCAGTGATATTGCCTTTATTAAATTTGGCTAGGAAACAAGATTTTATTCTGAAAAGGTATAGAAGATTTTTGTTGCACCACGATTTAGGATGATAGTTTTTTGAGAAGGTATTAACTTTGAATGTTGCGTGGTTCATTATCCTTTAATGGTATTTAGAATAGACATGGAATTTTCGAAAGGAATTTCCAGGTTTTTTAGAAGTTCCAAAACCTTACTTATTGAAACCATCATGAGAGTATTTTTATTATGAACATTCTGGTGTAACATGAACAAAATCGGATTGTGGTGGCTTCCACTAAGGGATACATGTTTCAATTTGCATTCTATTTGGTGTCAATACAGTTGGAGAAAAACAGGTCTATTACTGAAAAGGAGGGATTCTTCTTTCTGGCTAAGCAAGTGGGTTGATTATGGTTGTGTATCCTGAAACCAAAACTGGTCGATATTTCCTTTAAGATTTCTCCTCTGAGATTTGTAAGAGAATCTCCCCATTCCGAGCACCTGGCATTGAAATCACCAGCTACAATGGCCCTCTGAAAGTTGTAAGCGTTGTTGAAGATTTTTAGAATCAAGTTTTTGAAGCCTAGATTGCTTGTGTTGCCTTTTGCATACACCGAGAAGACTGTAAAATTTGTTTTTAAATTAGTGGTAGTAATAGCACAGGCATTTAGGGAGTTTGTAGGATTAATAATCTTCACCTCCTTGAAATATTTTTAATTATAGCAATGGCACTACCACCAAAGCCATTTTGTCTATCTTTCCTAATAATATGGTAATTTTGTAACCTAACATGCTCTGTGGGCTTCAACCATGTTTCAGCAACTAGAAGAATGTCTACTTTGTTAAGGTTCAGAAAAATTTCGAGTTCATCAACATTTTTTTGAAAACTCTGAATATTAACTTGTAGTATTGTTAACATTTTGGACTCTGTTGCAAAGATGTTTTTTTTTATGCCCACACCAATTGATAACCATTTTTAACCAGCTCCTTGAAGGCGTTTTCTGTGCTCTGTGTTAACATAGTCAGCTCTTTATTTTCATTTGGCGATGATTCAAGGACTTTTTTCGACTCCTCTCTAAATTCTTTCAATAGAATGTCAAAACCAACACTGGTAGTTTTGTTTTTGGCCTTTTTGCCTATTTCTTTAGGGGACACTTGTGAAAAAGGTTTTTTTTTCTATTTTTAGATTCTGATTTTTCATCCAATTTCTGTTTGTATGTTACTCCTAACTTGATTGGTGCTTCCAAAGCTTGGCTGTAACCCGGGGGCTACACGATCATTTTTTCAATTACAATATTGCATTGCAGTACTAAAATTGATCGTGTAGCCCCTGCTGCAATATGCAATGCAATATTGTAAATGCAATGCTTGCATATGCAAGAAATTCTGAATTTCTTTAAAACAAAATGGCGGAAAGTGGAAAAACCTAAGCAGTGGAGATTACTTGACGCTGGATTATTTAATTTTATGTGAATTAACATAAAATTTTTTAAAAGGCAAAAGTTGAGACTGTTAACTATTTTTTTATTATTACAAAATGAGTGAATCATTGAAAATTAGGTCCAAACACAACAACTATCTCCTACGCATTTCTTGTAAGAATGAAATTGCAATGCAATAAAATTCCTACTGATAAAACTTTGACATGCAATATTTCAAATTGCAATTGCAGACAAATTGATCGTGTAGCCCCCGGGTAAGTTGGGTTAGATCTTGAATCTGATGTTCCTTGGAGTGTTTTGCCCCTTCTTGGGGAGACTGTATATCTATTTTTTATTTTATATATTCTCCATGCCTTTTTCCTGGAGTGGTTACCTTGCCTCATTATTTGTGTGAGGCTTTTTTCTTTCATCCAAGTTGAACAGGACCTATCATAACTGCTGTGATTACCATCACAGTTTCTACAGAATTCCGGTTTGTTACAGTTTATCCCCTCATTGCAATTATTTTTGCCACATCTTGCACAGTACCTACCTGTCCTTTGACTTGCAGGCCCTTCCCTGATGTCCAAACCTTTGACACCTATAACACCTCAAAGGGGAGGGAACAAAATTGAAAACTTTAAAAATATTTTAGTGTAATTTTAATCGCTCTGGAATCTGTTTACCTCCAACATAAACCTTGAGCTTATTTGTTTCTATCCATATTGGTTTATCATCAATTATTTTTTTTCCATTTAATTCTGAAAATTTGTTTGATGGACCAATCTGGATTTCCCTCCCTGAGAGCTTGAAGGAGGTGATTTTTACTTAGTTCAATGTCCACTCCATGCATTAAAACTGGAGTGGCCACTAGACTAAGTGGAATATACTATATGGAAGTTTTGTTCATAAGGGTTATTTTTGACTAAATTGTTTGCTTTAAGTGCTGAGATAAAGTTTATTTTACATTTATCTTTTGAAATTTTAACTATCTGGTCTATGCCTTCAACTGAAGATTTTAAAAGGCTTCCTACTCTCAGGGGATGTTTCATTGTCCACATTTACGATGTAGACAGGATAGGGTCCAGGATCCGCTTCCTCATAGTAGATTTTCGAACAGTCTAGCTTCTCCTCAAGGTTGGATTTTTCAGGAATTCTGTCTGCATTTATGTTACTGTTTGGGGTATTTTCTCTGATTAGACACTCAGAAGTTTCACTGGATTTTGTTTCTAGTGATTTAGAAGTTATACTAGAACCAGGTGGTGGAGTTTGAACTCCAAAAGAAATGTCTTTTTTGGGTTTCACATTTTTCATTCCAATTGTAACATTAACTCCTAAGCCAATCTTTGATTGACTAGGAATAATTCCCTTATCTGAGGATTTGCTGCCTAATCTGGCAGACGTTCTGGAACCTTGAGCAAAAGATGTACCTATTTCTCCTTTTTTCACTATTATCAAGGGTTTTTTTTTGCTTCCATTTTAAAACAACCTTAAGGAGTATGCCGGTGATTGTGATAAAAGTGTATTGCGTATTTTATGGATTGATTTCTTATCTAGCAACGAGTAGTGACTTACTTAGTAGTCAAGAGGCTTTAGAACTAAAAGGCGAGAAACAAAAAAGAAGCTCAAGGTACTACAAGAATTTAAATCAGAATTTGGTATGATTTCACTAAAAAACACGTATTGATTTTGCCGGAAAGAAATAAAGAGGAGGAGAATAAACATAGGCAAGGTCGAATTTAAGAAGTAGTATGAACAGATTACTTTTCGAACCACCAGATTGTCCGAAAAACTAAAAACTAGGAACTGTATTTATCTTTCCTTAAAAACTTAATCTTTAAACGTCTGAAGAAAATTTGACATGAAAAGTAAGCTAACAATGTCTAACGGATATTGTGATGAAATTCAGACCAAGTCTACTCAAAATAACACAAGAAATCAGTTCTATGAGAAGAAAAAACTAGGAATTTTATGTAGTGAAAAAAGAAAAAATTCAAAGAGCTTACGGTAAATTTAACAAAAAATGGTGCACTAGCTCCAAGCATAAGTTTGTTCACATGAAAGTTTAATGGTCTCTCAAAATAATCATGTAAGGTAAAACGAGGAAAGAATTTCAATACGTTTAAAGTAAATTGCAAATTTAACAATTCTAATATCCAAATTGAGCCAGAACTAATCAAGAATATTGAAGAACAAAGAAGAAACAGAACTGTATATATTTTTTTGTTTTTTAAATATAACTTTGAAACTTCAAATCTTAAAGATCAGAAGCCATTTAGACATGAAAAAAGCACGCTAAATTGTATAACGGAATTTGTAGCATAGATTTTAGCAAAATTTACTTTGTATTACCACAAGAAAACGATCAATGAGAAAAAACACAGAATTTAATTTTATATCCTTTTCAATTATTCACACTTGGAACCCTGAAGTACATTTAACATGAAAAAAGCGAATTAAAAATGGCTTACAGTAATTTTAACCGAAATTTATTTTTATTTTTATAGCCTGAAAATTTAATGTCCTCCCAGAACAAAAACACGTGTAGGCGACAATGAAAATTTTCAGCGCATTTACAGTACCAATAAGGAATTATTTCACTAATATCATATAAATTAAAAAACACTGTAAGAAGTTAAAGGGAGGGATAATACAAATTTAAAATCATAAATTTAAAAAAAGAGAAAAAGAAAATAAAGAAACAAAAAGTATAAAAGACTTATCTATTTTTGCCATTTTGAGGCCGCCATCTTGAGCACCAATTAACACACAAAATAATTTTAGAAGTTAGAAAATTATCCTTAATAAGATTTACATATATATATATATTATTTAAATTGACCAATAAATAAACAGAATAAAAAAAATTTATTAAATTACATTAAATTAATAAAGAGATAGAACAAAAAAAGAAACTTTTTTAAAAAACTTTTAACAATGAACACAATAAGGAAAACACGTCTAGTCAGGTCCGCGTCCAGAGAGAGAGTGATTTTTAAACCTTTTTATGGCTTTTTTATAAAACATCGCATTTTTTAGGCCCTTTGTTTGTGGTGTTGAAATTAACTACTGGCACCATCAGCTGATGGATGTCAGTTCGCAGAGTGTCAAAATTCGTTGTTGACACCTGCGCGTTTCTTCACGGATTTTGCCGCGTCTTGCGGCTTTTATTCAGGTGTATCGCCGTCATCGCTTTCTTGCACCTCTCGGGGAGTTCACGGTATCCGAAAGTTATTATAGTGTCGCGATTTCGTCGTATAAAGAAAAAACGCGAAGTGACAGGTTAGGTTCAGATATGCCGGTTCCTGAGTGTTTATTATTGTTTTATGTTGTTTTGTTTGGTAAATTGTCTTTGGTTTTCCATTTTATGTTGTATTTTGTGCATATTAACTTATAAGTTTATAGTTTTTTAAGTTTTGTGTTTTTCCGTGGCATTAAAATTCGACGGTGCGTTTTTCTTAGCCAGGGTTCTTCCCTTGAAGAATCCCTTATAATTATGTTGGTTTGTGTTGTTATTGTGGGTCAATAAAAGTAAATAATAACATTAATTCTTTTTTGTTTAATTTTTTTTCATTTCAGGTTGTAAATAATTCAACAGGATCATTATACATAAGTATCATTGATATATTCAATTCATATTTTATTAACTTTATTTCTTTTTAGGTTTTTATGGTTGTTCTCAACAAACACTTAGCTGTCAACACTGAAAAATGGACTCTTCCTCCCAAAAACTCCCTCCGACATCGAATAAGCAACCATCACTAAAATAAATAAAATCGGTTATTAAAGTAAAGGACAACAAATAACACTTATCAACATACCTATCCGTCAGAAAGAGACGATCAGCTGTCCAAGCAATTACATGAACCGAAAAATATACAAAGCCAATTTCATTGTGAAATCGCGTCAGATCAATTCAGATATTCAAGCGTGCTTTAAGCTTGGATATCAAGAAAAATCGAGCTTTGAGATTTTTTCACAAGTGATTTCAACCAGAATTAAATGGATTAAGTTTGAGATCCTTTTATCATACACATATTAAGCGGCGTTCACATTGGCGTGTGCAAGTCGGTGCTAGTGGACTGGTGGTTAGTGTCTGGTTAGTAAGGTATTCGCAAGGCTGAGGTTAGTTATAGGCGAGTAGATGTTCAGACGCAGTTCAGTTTGGACAGGTTAGTGGTTTGTAGATGTCAAAATGCCAAATCATTTTAAAAAAAATCAAGTTGCAATAAAATATAAAAAAGTATTAATAAGAGTGTTAAATTTATTAGAAGATGAACTTTACGAAGTCCGTGAGGAAGAACGCTCTAAATCAAAGAAGATTTGGGTGCGAAACTGGATTGACAGGCGACTTAACTTTGGAACATCATCCTGCTTGTTGAAGGAACTCGCAGTAGAAGATCCAAATGAATTCAAGATGTCTTTACGTTTGAGACCTCAAGAATTTAAAACATTACTAAATTTATCCATTAATAAAGAAAAAGGATACAGTAATGAGAGCAGAATTAACGCCCAAGTTAAAACTTTAAATAACCCTTAATTTACTGGCTACCGGAAATAGCTTCCGAACACTAAGTCACTTGTTTCGTCTTCCGAAATCTTCAATCTCCTATATTATACCAGAGGTCTGCTCAGGTATATATGAAGTACTCAAAGATTTCATCAAGCTAAGAATACTCATTTATTTTCTGTTTGTAAATAGGTAAACATATAAGTAACAAGACTCATTTAATAGTACATTAGTTTAATAACAAAGAAATTAAAATTACAAAAAAAAATAGTTCATATAAACACAATACAAAAGGGATAGTTACAAAAACTTACAAATCATCATTTAAACCTTCGGAAGCAATTTGGGTGAATGTTGAATCATTTTCCTCCGATTGAACAAACGCGCCTGAGTTAAATTTGGAGAGATCTACATAAGAACATTGGGGCACTTGAGAAGTAGATTCAGTTTCGTTATATGATGCCAGCCTATATTTTGTTAATATAGATTGTATCTCATTTTGTGCCGATAAAGCAAATGGTAATGGCAATTTTCTTAACGCAGTACAAAAATTCATCCTCTTCTGTGCTTTCAAGGGAGTTTTTAACTTCAGACAGTTCCCTTACTGCGTCTATGAGCTCCGCACGACGTTTTTTTTGCTGTTGGTTTGGGAGAAAAGAGGTTTGGGCCTGGTGCTCCATCCTCCCGACACTCGCTTGTTTCTCCTTGCTCAGTTGTGTCATTTGTTGATGTGGATGATGACTCCTAAAATAAGACAATAAAAATTATATAAGTGAAAAATTATACAGTTTAGTTTCATGTTCTCTAATGTGTGTTCTCCTTTTCAGACTCCTTGCACTGAACAAGAATGGTTAGCAATCAGCCATAGCTTCAACACACGATGGAGTTTCCCTCGGTGCTGTGGTGCACTGGACGGCAAGCATGTAGTGATCAAAGCACCGCCTGATTGTGGAACACAATTTTTTAACTACAGGCGTGAAAATAGTATTGTCTTAATGGCGCTAGTAGATCACAATTATTGTTTTACATATGTATATATCAGTAGATTCCGAATATTTGAGAAACCTATTTCGTGTAAGTTGTCAACTGATAAAATAGTGATGGCTGCCTTTACTCTGCATAATTGGTTAAGAAAAACTAATACATCGATCTACTTTCCACCTGGTACCCTTGACTTCGAACATGTTGACACTGGCGATATTATTCCAGGACAATGGCGACATGATGGCATGACCTTACGAAACACAACACGACTGGAATTCGATCAGGTACATTAGCGAGAAATATAAGAGATAATTCAAAAAACTATTTTTTATCTGATGAAGGAGCTGTGCCATGGCAAGAAGCAAGAATCTTTTAATTTTGCTGCATTTAACTTGTACTTGATGTATCAAACAATTAATAAAATTTAAGCACAAACAATTTAATGATTTATTTTATTGTTACTTACCAGTGTACTTTGTGTGGCGCGCTTCTCGGTTGTTCGCCTCAAAAAACAGTCAACAATTGAAAACCACTTCAAGTTTGGCTTATATATTGCATATCCATTGCATATGATTTTTTTGATTTCTCAATTTTGGCAACCTCTTGATTGTAAGTATTTCTCAGGTTGTTAATTTTTTTTTGTGCTTCGGCTACATTAAAATCAATTATGTTCATTTGCATAACCAAACTTTCCAATGCTGCCTGTCGATTTTGAGCGTTTCTATAATCTGCAGAATGGTTATCCCACAAACATTCACTCTCTTTATACAGTTCTAAAAACTTAATTGTTTCACTGTCAGACCACTTCATTTTATATTTAATATAAAAAATTAATGTCGCAATTTTTCATAACAATCACCTATCAAAAATATTTGCTTACTAACCCGCGTTGGTATTGTTCGCACGTACGGTATAAACACAACGAAAGTAAATAGACACCAACTAATCGTTATAAAAAATTATTATTTATTAAAAATCCAAGAAATGGTTGCCGAAATGAAATTATTAATACAAAATTTTACAAGCCAAATTGGATACGTATTGATCCGCCGTAAACTACTTTAGCAGTGATATCAAAAATTTATATAAAATCCTGCTTCACATTTCACTAGTGAAAAACTGTTAGTTATGTATTTCTCGTTTTCCGTTTTTCTCTTAGATCTCTCCACTGAGAAATAGGGAAATTGAGGCGAATTAACTGCCACCTGTTGCGTATTAGAATTAACGTTTATACTTTATCTGCAGCACGAGAATCGAATTAGCAATTGACGTTTCGCTTTGTTATTGTTTACCAGTGTTTGTATAGTGAAATGTGCAGCAGGCTTACGCACAAAAATATTGATAAAAAAAGTTATTGGGTTACAAAGTTATGCGTGAACAGGACCACAAAATACCTACACGTCGAATTGAGTAACCTCCTCTTTTTTTGAAGTCGGTTAAAAAGGAATTAATTCTATTGGAAATTATTGTGAAATGCATTTAACTACGAAAATACTTAATAATATACTTAAACTACGAAATTATGGTGTAATATACAAACTACGATATAACTCCAGGATCATATAACTATTAATATAACTCCGTCTAAGGCCTCCAGGATAGGGCGGAACGAAAAAAACACATTTTGATTTTTAATTTGTAATAGCGCGGAAAAGTTGCCTTTTGGTGTAGAAAAGATAACAAAAAAATCTGAAAAATATTCCAGGACGTCTTCAGGTGCCGCAAGGACCATAAAGTTTCATAAAGTTGTAATTTTCGCTGCTTTTTTAAGTTTTTTTAAGAAGTTGCCAAATATTTTTTTTAAATTTCAAATACTGTCAAAAAAGCAGTTTTTATATAAATAAACATCCTTTTTTACTTTTTGGCTTATGTGTTGGGGTGCTGGAAGAGCGGTCAAGTTTTATAAAAATAAACTTTTTGAAACATTTTCTAAGATTGTGTCTCGTTTATGAAATACAAAATTTCAAGGCGTTTTAACATGAAGAGAAAGATAAAAACAATTTTACTATTACATTGGCTTCCAGGGGCATGAGCCATCGTCGTAGCGGATGTTGGGGGTGGGGGAGGCGTAGATTTGTTTGCGTGTAGTTGCAAGCTCAGATCAGGTGTTAGTCGCTTTGCCGAGTTCAGTTGAGTTATCGTTTATTGTGTAACAGATTAATGTAATATTTTGTTAGTTCGCATGCTATTTAATTGTTATGAGTTAAAATGGCAAGGGAAAACAAGACAAATGTCGGAATGTCCTATTTTTGGAAGAAGAATTGCCATCTGTAGCTTCCATTTGTGATCGTACCGGAATTTCAGATAGAGCTGCTGCAGCTATAGCTAGTGCTGCTTTACACAACTTGGGTGTAATCACAGGGGAAGAGAAAACTAAAGTAATAGACAGAATCAAAATTAGACGAACAAGATTAAAAAATCTGAGAGATCTCGTTAATGATCAGATCTTTATGATCACATAAATGGAAATAGAGGATTGTTTTTTGATGGAAGAAAAGACAGATATTGTTCAAGAAAAGAAAGGAACCAAATTCTACAAAAACGCCATTTCAGAAGAGCACGTTTCACTAATAGAGAAACCAAACTCAAAGTTTTTAGGCCACGTAACACCTAAATCTGGCGTTGCAAAAGATATAGCAGAGAGTATACTGGAGTTTCTTAAAAATGAAGAACCTAACGAACAACTTTTGAATTTTTCTGCTGAATTTTACTGATGTGATGGGACTGTTGTAAATATTGGACATAATAATGGTGAGATTTCTTTGCTGGAGGATGAAATAGGACGACCTTTACAATGGTTAATTTGTTTGTTCCATGGAAATGAGCTAAATTTGCGAAATCTTTTTTGTCATCTAGATCTAGACAGACAGATGCTGGAAAACTGTGCTAATCTACCTGTGGTGAGAGTAACCAATTGCCAATTGAAAATAACCTTCCTCTTTTGGGGAACATGCCTGTGTGTTTTAACATTAAGTTGAAACCTTCATGCACTTATGGTTCTAAACATCTGTTTAAGCTTATCTTATATTCACGCTATCTCTCTAATGATTGTAAGAACGTTATTAGTCTCGTTATTCAAAGAAATGGATACTTTGCTGCTGAAGAAAATCTCCTTTTGTCCATGGTATGTGATGAGCGCAAAAATGTAAGATAACTTGGTTTACGACGTGTTTTAAAAGCAAAAACAGAAAGTAGAGTCGGAGTCAGGAACTTTAAAGTTCCACAGATAAACTTTGGTGCAAAGGATTACATCGACATGATCGTTTGGGCTGAAAATGACTTAATCGGCTCAAAATGTCTGTGGTTCAATCGCAAGAGAAGGACATAATGTATAAAAGCAAAAATATTATTTTGTAATAAATAATTTTTTCCAGTTCTAATGCTTATTATATGTATTAACAACTCTCTTTGGTAACATTATACTTAAGCTCTTTGCGGCACCTGAAGATGTTGTAATATAGCAACCGAATTTTGGTTTTCTTCTTTTTTAACCCAAAAAGCAACTTTTCCCCACTATTACAAAACAAAACACAAAAAAGGATTAAAAAAAGCCATTTTCGTTCCACCCTACTCCAGGATCATCTTCCATCAGATAAGTTTTTTCCCTTCTTTTTGCGAATTGATTTCTTTGTTTTGCCTTTTTATTTTTAGCTGCTTTCCGGATGGAACATACTCCGGGGCGACGTTGGGAGGACGTCCCAATATAACTTTAGTAGCCAGGGATGACTGTCTAAGGACTTCTGCAATGGTCAAGAATTATATGTGTTCGATCGAGACAAAATTTAATGTGGAGGAATAGGGAATGACAAATACGATTGGAAGTAAGGACACTGGAGATTATGGGTAATTCATTGTGTCTGCGTAAGATTATTAGGATTTTGGTTAGAAGTTGTTTCTATGGGAAGGAGGCATAATTTTGTAATAGGACGTTTACAAATTGAGTCCTTGGTCTTCAAAGGTGCGACGCGAACTAAGTTGTCAGAGCCTTCGTGTGTTTCTATGACTCGTCCAAGCAGCCATTTACACGGTGGAAGGTTTTCCTGTTTAATCAGTACCAGGTCATCCTTCTGCAAATTCCTCGTTCGTAAATTCCATTTTGGGCGCTGTTGTAGTTGTGTCAAATAGTCATTTTGCCAACGTCTCCAGAACGACTGCATTAATTGCTGTATATACTGCCAGCGAGTTAGACTGTGTTCCTTGTGGTTCAAATATGTTGGCTCTGGAATCGACAGTATTGGTGCTCCAATTAAAAAGTGCCCAGGGGTTAACGCCGTCAAATCTGAAGGATCACTTGTGACTGGACACATAGGCCGCGAATTAAGACAAGATTCGATCTGTGCTGTTAATGTGGTGAGCTCCTCGAATGTTAACGAACTGTTGCCTATAATTCTTCGTAGATGGAATTTCGTGGATTTTACAGCGCTCTCCCAAATTCCGCCAAAATATGGTGCTCCTGGTGGTATGAGGTGCCAGTTTATTCCTTGGTCTAACACATTCGGGAGTTCCTCCTTGAGCTGGTGTAAGTGCCTTCGGAAATCGTTCTCCAGCACAGCCTTCGCGCCTACAAAATTTGTCCCGTTGTCGGAATACATATCGCTGCATAATCCGCGACGTGCAGTGAATCTTTTGAACGCCGCTAAAAATGCATCAGTCGACAAATCAGATACAACCTCTATATGTACCGCCTTAACTGCTAAGCATACGAAGATCGCAAAATAACATTTATATGTTTTTGCATTTCTCAGTTTCGAGGATTTGATGTCCATTGGTCACGGTGCTGGTAAACTCCCCATCAGCTGGCTACAACATTCAGCTCTTTGCCTAAAACAAATCATACACTTATGAATGCGTGCTCTAACTGCGCTTTGAGCTCTTAATATCCAGTACTCTCGCCTTAATAATCCAAGCACTAATTGAGGCCCCCCGTGAAGAGTGATTCTGTGCATATTATCGATGATTAAGTCCGTGATGTGATGTTGACTTGGCAGTATAATCGGATGCTTTTCGGTCCAGGAGATGTTAGCATTTTGTAGTCTGCCCCCTACTCTAAGCACACCCATGTGATCGATAAATGGATTTAGCTTCAATAGTCGTCCCGAAGAGAGTTTTCCATTTGAGGAAAGGTGCTTCAAATCTTGATCGAATTCCTGCGCTTGCACTTGTTTAATTATAATTTTGTGTGCTCTGTCTAATTCTTGGAATGTCAACCGTTTCGTTATGTTCGGCCCCTTGTTTGATTTGCATCGAGTAATAAAACGCAGAACATACGCGATAACGCGAATAAGCTTCCGAAGTGAGGAGTATCTACAGATGTTCAGGCCGGAACTTGTTGGTTCAGTGGTTGTATTTAAATTGACCTTTATTGTGCGCATTTCAACACCCGTGTCCGTTATATCCCTTAATGAGGGCCACTGTTCTTCCGGTTTTTGCAGCCACTGTGGTCCATTCCACCATAATTGATGCCTTATTGCTTCCGCTGGTAGTAGGCCCCTCGTTGCACAGTCTGCTGGGTTCTCTTGCGTAGGGACATGATTCCATACCTCACTGCCACAAATTTCTTGCACCTCGGCTACCCTATTAGCAACAAATGTCTTATACTTATTGGGATGATTTCTGAGCCACGCTAAAACAATAGTCGAATCCGTCCACGCTCGAAACTTGACATGAGTGAATTTCATAGCTTTAGTCACTGCTTTGTACAATCGTGCTAATAATGCTGCTCCGCATAGCTCGATACGCGGTAGAGATATTTGTTTTGTAGGTGTCACTTTTGTTTTTGCTGCAAGAATCGTCACGTTGACATTGCTGATGGAATACATCGAGCGGGCATAGAGAACAGCTGCATATGCGTGCAACGACCCATCACAAAAACCATGGATTTCGATGGCATCTGTCGAAGTACCTACCCATCGAGGGATCTTAATGTCCTTGATCATCTTGAATTGGTTACGAATTTCATTCCACACGCGAAAAATATCATTTGGAATCTCTTCATCCCAATCAATGCCCTTTAACCATATTGCTTGCATCATCATCTTTGGTTTTATTGTAACTGGTGCTAAGAACCCAAGGGGATCAAATATTTTTGAAACTTCGCTTAAAAATTTTCGTTTTGTGATTGTGATGCTGTCGCCAAATTCAATGTCAATGTTGTACTTAAATACATCCAGCCTAGGGTACCAATGCATTCCTAAAGTTTTGACCTTTTCGCCGAAATCGAAATTGCGAACGCCACTTAATTCCTTATCTTCGTCAGGAATGTTAGCTAGTAGTTCGGGTCTATTCGAAGCCCATTTACGAAGATTAAACCCACCGGCCTTTAAGAGTTGTATAATCTGGTCTTGTAATTTCTGAGCACTCTCGATAGAATTTGTCCCGGTTTACATGTCATCGACATAAAAATCGGAAAGTGTTATGCGAGATGCTAGAGGATAACGTTCACTTTCATCTCGCGCCAGCTGTTGCAAGGTCCGAATTGCTAAATACGGTGCCGACGATGTGCCGAAGGTAACTGTTTTCAGCCGATAGTCTTGAATAGGTGCGCTTGGTGATTTTCGCCAAAGTATTCTTTGATAATCCGCATCATCATCGTGTACCCAAATCTGCCTATACATTTTTTCGATGTCGGCAGTCAAGACAACTTGATGTTTCCTCCATCGTAGCAATAGTGTCATTAGGTCATCTTGTAGAGTCGGTCCGGTCATAAGAGCTTCGTTGAGGCTGAGCCCATTTGCCGTTCTTGAAGACGCGTCGAATACTACGCGGAGTTTCGTCGTTGTGCTTTCCTTTATCACCCCGTGATGTGGCAGATAATTTGTTTTGTAACAAACCTGATTGCTACGGTTGACCATGATGCTCTCCATCTCGGTTGATCGTGCTAACTCCATGTGTTCCAGTTCTAAGTACTCTTCCAAACATTTTGTGCGCTCCAAACGTAGTTGCTCGTCTCTGTCGAATGCCGATTCCAGTTTCCTCAATCGTGATAGAGCAATCCATCGTGAACGGCCAAATTCTGGGGGTGAAGATAGTCGAAACGGTAAGCGCACCTCCTTCTGTCCTTTGTACAGTGTCCTTGTAATGTTTTTCGCACGCCTTCTCTTCTTCAGTCAAATACTTAACTGGTTGGACTTCCTCCAATTCCCAAAACCTTCTCAGTTGTTCATCTACTGAGATCTTGCAATGATATGAGGCGACGGTAGTTGCAAGTTTTGGTTTTTCCTCGATTTCCCCAGAAAGTATCCAGCCTAAGATTGTGTTTTGAGCGATGGGACTGCCTTGTGTATCAACTCTTAGTCCGTTGAGTATTATTCTGCCAAGAATGTCTGCTCCTATTACCATGTCTATTTTACTTGATAAATTGTACGTAGGGTCGGCAAGAGTTAAGCCTTGAAGATGTTTCCAGGCGACATTCTTTCTTATAGCCCTGGGAGGCAATACGGTGCTTATATGTTTTAAAACTAAAACGTTGGCGAGAAGTTTGCAATTATTATAGACGGAGAGCTGGCTACATAAAAAAGCAAGGTATAAGGTACATGAAATATGAATATCTAGATAGCTGCCATTAGCGGTCCCGGACACCGAGTGGCTAATCTGCCAGCGCGATTAGGAAGATTAAGGCGGGGGCGGACGATCAAAGATGACAAATTATACATAGAAAAAAATGATAATGCTCATGGATAAAAATTATTGATAAGTGAAGTATTTGTTGCTACGAAACGCGAAAATTATTGGCAGACGATTTCGTGGAAGATAAATGGCCGGCAGACGTCAACAAAGTGGCGTTATCGTTGATGCGAAAAAATTAATGATAAGCCTCATGATTAAAATTTTTGAGAATTATCAATAAACTGTTGAGGAAGCTGTGTGTTGAATGGCAGACGAAAAAATGAAAGACATCATCGAGGCAGACGGTATTGAAGAGCGCGGTCTCGTATTAACGAGTTATATAGTTACGTACGGTGTATTGCAAGATTTATTATTTTCTTTATTATATTGTGAGGACAATAAGTTAACAATTCCTCTATTATACAAGTGCTAAAAAATATGTTTACCATTAAAACAATTTTTTTATTAACAAATAATACAAATAAATTTTAGAATTATTCTACTTCGCTATTGGCGTCGGATTCATCGTACTGCATATCTTCTTCGCTTTCGCAATCGATATCATCCTCACATTGGCTTTAGTTAACATCTGCTGAAAACTAACTAACTTCTTTTGCAAATAAATTCAAACAATCAAAAAAATCAAAAAATAACCCGTGTACAAAAATTCAAAGCTCGCGTAATCAAACAAAATGTAATAAGAGGGCATCAAAGTATACTTTCTGATGTATATATACATATGTACATATGAAGTGCCAACGTGAGTTCTGCAAGCTCGCCGTTACATCTATTCTATGCTATATACCTGCTCGCACTCGCATATACATAGAGATACGCACACTCTCATGCCTCATATAAACACTCTTAATCCCGCATTATTTATGTATAATGTTGGCATAGAAATATCAGAATAACATACGAAAATATATCTATCGAGACCGCGCTCTTCAATACCGTCTGCCCCGATGTTGTCTTCCATTTTTTCGTCTGCCATTCAACACACAGCTTCCTCAACAGTTTAATGATAATTCTCAAAAATTTTAATCATGAGGCTTATCATTAATTTTTTCGCATCAACGATAACGCCACTTTGTTGACGTCTGCCGGCCATTTATCTTCCACGAAATCGTCTGCCAATAATTTTCGCGTTTCGTAGCAACAAATACTTCTCTTATCAATAATTTTTATCCATGAGCATTATCATTTTTTTCTATGTATAATTTGTCATCTTTGATCGTCCGCCCCCGCCTTAATCTTCCTAATCGCGCTGGCAGACTAGCCACTCGGTGTCCGGGACCGCTAATGGCACCTATCTAGATATTCATATTTCATGTACCTTATACCTTGCTTTTTTATGTAGCCAGCTCTTAGACTATTATGGAGTGAACGTAATTCAACAGTTGCTTGCGATTGAGCTACTCCCGTTTCGATATCCTCTAATCCTGAAATGGTTATGTTTACTGCGCTGCTTGGTATATGCAGTCTCCGTATGATAGACTCCTTTACGAAGGACGCTTGTGAGCCTTGGTCGACCAACGCCCTTACGACTATGCTATGTCCATTTTTACCAACTAATTTCGCTAAGGCAGTTGGCAGTAACACTTCATTACCTATCGAAACGTTACCTACATATACTTGACTTGAAGAAGGTACCGCGTCTGTGTCGCTCATTCTGCCGTCGCCCGATCCTTCGTTATTTGTATGAGTCAATCCAGCCCTTGCCTTTGAAGCAATCACTTCTTCATTATGCAACAACGTGTGATGTCGATGCCTACACCTGTAGCACGATGTTCTACTTGGACAATGTGAAGCGTTATGACCCTTTGCAAAACAGTTTGAACACAAATGTTTGTTAATTACAATATTCCTCTTTCCAGAATGGTCCAGCTTTAAATATTCCGGACAGTGCCAAAGTGGATGAGAAGCGGAGCACACAACGCACGAATATGATTTCACTGATTGGAAACTATGTTTAAAAGTTGACTGTCTTGATGTGGATAAATTATTATTCCCCAAAGCTTCCAGAGCTCGAAATTGTGCTTCTAAGAAAGTTCTCAATTCATCAAATTTAGGAAACTCACGTGTCGCACCAACCCTTTGCTCCCAGAGTTTCTTCGTATCAGGTGACAATCTTTCACTTACAATATAAGTGAGAATAACATCCCATTCCTTTGTAGCTATGCCTAGGTTATTCAAGGCTTGAACACATTCGTTGGTAGTGTTCATCAATTTTCGGATGCTTACTGCTGTATCCTTGCTGGCATACGATTGAGACAGAAGGATTTTAAGTTGAGTCTTTATCAGCAGCCGGGGGTTATCATATCGATCTTGCAGAAGCTCCCAAGCTGACTTATAGTTTGCATCGGTGATGGTGAATTGTCGAAGAAGCGGTTCAGCTTCACCTTGCAGGCTAGATTTCAAATAATGTAGCTTTTGTACTTGTGATAAGGAATCGTTATTATGAATAAGAGTTAAATATAAATCATAAAATGCCTTCCAAGATTTGTAATCACCATCAAATTTCGGCAGATTGATTCTAGGTAGCTTAACTTCTTGCGAAACAGATTTCCTCTCACTATTATTCATGGTAGAATTTAAGGTGGTGTTGGGATCTTGACGGGAGTCCAAATCGTCTTCAAGTAGAGTTTTAAAATCTACCACAAATTCCTCAACCATTGAAAAATATTCTTCAACAAAATAAGTTTGAAGTGTTGCATCCAAATCGTTTGGGATGTCTAGCACAATAATTTCGCGATGGGTTGCCATGAACGATTCCCATTGTTCCTTCAACATGGCTAATTTATTCGAAATATATCTTGTTGTTTTACGATCAGCACCGTCCTTTTTATAATTCCGTAGGGCACGTTTTATGTCAGTAAACGTGCCAAATTGTAATTTTATCAATTTTTTCAACATTGCAAAAAGATATAACCGTCACCAAATAAGAATGAAATGACTCACCAAATTCTATTAATATCAGTCAAGGGGGAATTCTGCATCCGTTATAGCCGTTTTTATTGAACGGAACTTAATACTGTACCAAATTTTATGTTCTAGTTTATTCCACAAATTTCACGAGTAATTTAATCCAAAATTCTATCACTTAATCGCAAATTTTAAATAAATTTGTCTCACTAGTCTAATTGTTCACACGCGTGAATAGCACCTCACAGATTAATTTTTCAAAAACGTTTTTTACTTGTTTTTTTTTTTTAGAATATATGTATGCGCATATATCCGGCTCGAAGCACCAAATTTATGTACGGTATAAACACAACGAAAGTAAATAAACACCAACTAATCGTTATAAAAAATTATTATTTATTAAAAATCCAAGAAATGGTTGCCGAAATGAAATTATTAATACAAAATTTTACAAGCCAAATTGGATACGTATTGATCCGCCGTAAACTACTTTGGCAGTGATATCAAAAATTTATATAAAATCCTGCTTCACATTTCACTAGTGAAAAACTGTTAGTTATGTATTTCTCGTTTTCCGTTTTTCTCTTAGATCTCTCCACTGAGAAATAGGGAAATTGAGGCGAATTAACTGCCACCTGTTGCGTATTAGAATTAACGTTTATACTTTATCTGCAGCACGAGAATCGAATTAGCAATTGACGTTTCGCTTTGTTATTGTTTACCAGTGTTTGTATAGTGAAATGTGCAGCAGGCTTACGCACAAAAATATTGATAAAAAAAGGAATTAATTCTATTGGAAATTATTGTGAAATGCATTTAACTACGAAAATACTTAATAATATACTTAAACTACGAAATTATGGTGTAATATACAAACTACGATATAACTCCAGGATCATATAACTAGTAATATAACTCCGTCTAAGGCCTCCAGGATCATCTTCCATCAGATAAGTTTTTTCCCTTCTTTTTGCGAATTGATTTCTTTGTTTTGCCTTTTTATTTTTAGCTGCTTTCGGGATGGAACAGTTAGTATAGAGAAGCAGAGGATAGTGGGCTAGTAAATAGCCCCTGGGCTATCTACTAGCAAGGGCACTACTCACCAGGTTAGTAGACTCGCCAAGAGAGTACACTAGCACAGTGCTTATACAAGGCGTGTGCTGGCATGCCAGTCACTTGCAACAACCAGTAGCCGCCACGTACTAACCCTTTGTACTCGCCAATGTGAACGCCGCATTATACACTGACGAGGTTGAGTCAGTGCCTCATACAGGAAAAAACCCTTTGGTGCAAGTTACACTATCCATCATTCGATACTCACATCAAAATGGTTTGTGTATGATGCGGGTATTTCACTAAGCATTCATTTTGCTGCCTCTTTTTCGTGTAAAGATTGTGATGCGTTTGTAGTTGTGCAATAAACGCGAATGAGAGGGGGAATTTCTCATAGTTTTCGCAGACCCCCGAGTACGATGTTTTATTTGTGTTAGTGTAATGGAGGTGAGTCTGGCAAATTTTCTGGCTCAAAAGTGAGGAGTCATATGACGCATGAATTGTACTTCCCTGCGACCCCTTGCCTAAAAAACCGGTTTTGTGTATGGAGGTAATAAACGAAATGGATGATAGTGTAACTTGCACCTTTTTCATCCAAGTCGAGATCCGCTGAGGGGTTTTGAGTCAGCATCTCCACCACATAGGTTGTGGACCATCATAAATAATAAACAAATCTAGTTTTCATCACTCACTTCACGGGACGATACTCGCCGCAGCAGTACAAAAATGGGCGACGCAGCAATCTTGGAGCACGGAAAACAAACGCGGAATACAAAGGGAAAGCCATTTGGTTACACAATACACGGCTACGCGATTTCATAAATCAAACCACATTCGACTGAAATATCAACGGTCATAGTTTAACTATATTTGAAGTATATTGCATTGTAAATCGGAATATATTTGAATTACATTGAAGAAATCGATCAAACATTTATAAAATAAAGAATAATTTAATTAGTCGAAAAGTTTATCTTTCATTTCGGCACCTTTTCTCTTATATTCGGAATATAAATTGCTAATTCTGATCACAAGTAACATATTGTTTTTACTACATATTATCAATCCCTAATCATTGTAAAGTTTTTTTTAGATTTTTCTCTCAAACAAACTCTTATTTTGCAGTTTTTCGAATTTCGAATTTACTCAATATTTTTTGTTTTAAATTTTTATTTCATTATTATGACTACATATTATATATAATATTATTGTTTAAATTCAAATTTTTATTTAAATGTTAAATATTTTTAAAATTTTACTTTTCATAGCAACAGATGGGTCTGAAAATCTCAGTACAATTACAGAATACTCAACAGACATAGGATCCTGGAAAGATATTAACGCAGATTTACGAAACTATTGATTGCAAAAAAATCAATCTTTTTCTCATAATCAGGATGTTTAATATACAAAATGAGCTCGAATTTATGACGAAAGCGAGAAACAGAAAGTAAGATTTTTTTATTCATCGCTTTTCTATCGCAAATTGTACAATGCAGAAGCGGTAGAACGAGACTGGCTTTCTTATTCTCCATCGACCGGTAATATTTAGTGTTTTATTTGCTGTTTATTTTCAAATGAACGAAATCAATTCGCGGGTTTTGGATTTAATGACTGGAAGCAACCAGAGTGTATTGTTGGCCACGAAGAGAGTCGACTTCATAAGGTATCTTTAATAACGTACTCTAAAAGACGAAAAAACTTAATTTGATAAATACACGAGGCAGTAATCAAACATTTGGTTCAATGCAAAATGTTTATTAATAAGACATCGGCAGATTTTAATTGTATAGCCAGCATTGATTATTGTTACCAGTTAAAATGAATTGCTTCTGCATGTATTCACATACTACTAAATTGATGAGATGAAATTCCTTTCTATTTAGTGTATGGGGTCGCGTATATAAAAACCTACCCGAATGCATCCCCTTCATTCGAAGGTTGATTTCAAAAACGCAGAACGTGAGTCGGGAAGTATGTATTTATTTTGACAGTTTGACTTTGAAAAGCCAAAAGTGTTTTCTGAAGCAAAGCTAATCGGAATTTCGAGTGTTGAAAGTGCTTTAAAAAAGTGTAAAAGTTTGGGTGGATGTATATTTAAAAATAAAAAAGGGTAAGAATTTAAGCATGAAGAAAATCTTGAAGCTTAGGGCTCAGGTAGACGAAGAGCTTGAAATGTTTAAATATGTGGAACAATCATTGCAAAAGTTCAGTGGAGATACTAATAAAAAGTACACAGAATGGATAAAGGAGTTCGAAGACTATGCACTTGTTCATGGTTGGAACGATGCGCAAAAGTACCTATACGCAAGGTGGTTACTAGAAGGGACTGCGAGGTAGGCTGTTGAGAAGAGCGTCGATGTTAGGCGTTTTGAGGAGCTGAAAGAATTGTTGGGTAGAGAGTTTGGTAGTAAATTTTCCATCACCAGCGATATGATAATGCATATCAGGCGTTTTTATCTGAGGGGGCGCAAAATTAATTTTAAAATCAGTAGTCCACCTGCAAATGTGGAACCCTCAGATTGGATCAAAAGTGCAGTTGACGATATTGTTCAACACGCACTGTTAGAAGTTCAGCCAGATGATTTTCTTGGTTTTACCTTTTGTGGGGAGTCCTTTATGGAGAAAGGTCCAGGGTAGTTAAGCTGCAGATTGGCCTCCAGACTGAAAGTATCCGATGTATAGGACACCATAGGAAAAAAAATTCAAAGCAATTCAAGTGGACTAAGTACCGACAGGTTCTGCTTAAATATTACCACAGTTAGACTTCCGTGAGACAATAACATAGCTAAACACATTATTTGAACTGAACCATGTCAATTTAGAAGAATAAGATATATGAATAAGTTTCGTGGAGTAGGCCTATTGGGGATACCACATGATAAAAAAAGCACCAAAAAGCTCTTGGATTTAAAGTCATGAATTTTGCAACAGATATTTTGGATATAAAATTTGTCAGTGGAGTAAATGGTTAGCTGTTTGCTAAGGAGAAAGTAGTCTTACAATACGGATCACTTTTACCGAGCTTGTACTAGTTCAAGCCGCCTTTCCGTATAGTGAATTGACACCGAGAGCTCGCTGACAGGATGATTTCAACTTTAGCAAAATAAATGGATTAAGATGGAATGGTGGAAATATTGATTAAAACGAATTACCCAACCTATTGACGACTTATTCAAATTCAACAATTTATGTGAACGGATTGGAAAAGGAGAAGTTTATCTCCCTGAAGCGAAAATAATCCAGCTGGAAATACTAAAACTAAGTAACTTGGAAAATTTTAAGTTTTTCCGATGTGCCGTTCAAAATTGTGTTAAAATATATTTATACATGTTAGTGTATATTTTTTTTTAAATAGAAGATATCCTTAGTTTTATTTTATTATTTGCATTTAAAATTTATCGTATCAAACACAAGATTTGCAATACAATACAACGGTATTTCATAGAAAAGTCGAGAATAATTTAAGTGTACCTAAGATGTTCGACTTGGAATAAAAAAATCTTCACATGTTAATACATTTTTTTCTTTACATTTTTCAACATATTTTCTATAACATTCTTTCACACTACCCGCAGCATTGTTATTGTGGTACATAACAATGTTTAAAAATTTCAGCATTTCTAATAGTTTACAAAGTTCCGCTTTTGTTATGGTAATGCTGCCACTGCCAATGGGAATTTTGTGCTCCTTTTTTAGGTTTGGTTGATTTGCTGAAGATGCTCTTGCAGCTGTGATCAGATCATGTGCAATTTTGCAGTATATCTGCTTGCGTGATCGTAATCAATTAATTAATAAATCGACTTGTTTCAATCTTTTGAATTTGAACGCGCCTGCTAATTTATTTTAATAGTTGCAATTGACATTTGTATTTCTTTCTCGTTTCTGTAACAGCGGACGTCTATGCGGAGGTTTATATATAAAAGTTATGCTCTGGACAAGAAGAATCATAACATCTAGCCTGCTAACAGCAACAAGAACATGGACATGGACCTGGATCAAATAGTTGCAGACTAAAGCAGGATCCTTAGAGGATTCAACGACCAAATGGCAAAAATCAAAAATCCAGAGCTGAAGAGGGAGGCTGTGATGGGATGTGTAGATTTATTCATGTAAACCGCATCATCGAGAGGACCCTGTTGGAGATGCAGGCGCGCCTACTCACAGGAAGGTGGGTGAGGAGGAGGCAATCGATGCTGAATGATGTCGCACACCACAGATGCAGACCACAGAACAGACCACGGATGCAGACCACATTGTGAAGGAGGAGCAGATCCTATCCGAGGAGGGATGTAGCATCAGCACCACCAAACGGAATCGAAGGACAGAGTTGGAGATGCTGTTGCAAGACCTGCAACATTTGGATTGGGCCCCTACCTCTAAAAGGAGGAAGTTATAGTCAATACAACAAATAATGTAAAAAAAAAATAAAAAATAAAATGTATTTTATATTTTCAAAAATTTTTCTTTTCAACATCGCAGACTGTTTGTTGCCTTGGTCCACTCTCTGGTTCTCTTGTCCTGAATATTAATCTTTGTTATAATCATTTTTTCAGGTTTCATAAATTAACTGATTTTAAAAAAATAAAATAACAATGGGTCAATTAACATATTGTTTTTTGTTTTCAATATTATCAATCCCTAGTCATTTTCAGGTTTCCAGTTCTACTTTCCATGCAACCTGCAGAGTGGTTTTTGCAGCATCACAGACCAGTTTCGTAATCTACACCACCCATAGCCATGATGTATCCGTCGACAAGTTTGAGCTATCGGGCTCTTAACATCGCCGTCGGCGCTGTCGTCCTCATCGTCGTAGCCATAGTCGGCGTCACTAGTTCAGCTGTACTTTCCACTCTCGCTTTTTCTTCCACTTGGTACATGGACTACCCCCAACTCACCGACCCCAAACCAGTTCGAGAGTCATGACCAGTCCTCAGCAAACCAGTCTCAAGGTCAACGACCGCGACTTAGATTCCAGGGCAACAGGTGATTGATTGGTGGCCTTGACAAGTGATTGATTAATGGCCTTGACAGGTGATTGATTGATGACCTTGACTTGGATTACAGGCAACTGATGGCATTGACCTGCATTCCATCCCACGTGATTTAGCTCTCAGTCTAAACCGTCTGGTGCAGATTCCAAGGTCAGCCACTTACGATAATTACAGGTGATTGATGACCTGTCAACCAATCAACATAATTACAGGTGATTAATCACCTTGACCTAAATCCCAAAACCAGTTTTTTCTCAGTCTCAGGGGTCCTAGTACCTACTTAGGTTGTTCTCGAAGTGGTGATAACTGAACTTTTAATCGTCCGGAATATTTTACTACTGTAGATCACATTGGTAAAATAATTATGCATAAATCTCTCTAACAGTTACTTCTATTGAAAAAATAAAAATAATTAACTTAAAACTTTTTATTATTTACCCCTGTTTGCATTCTGTCAAGTGTTACTCGCGGAGTAAATTTGTCATGCAAAATTTTTATTTTTATTTTAACGCAAACCACTTCGAATTAAAAACCCCTTCGCTTCCAGCACTCGATTTCTTACTACTCTCACATCGTTGCCGCTCTCGTTGAAATGAGGCTAAGGACTCCATTTTCTTCTTAATATCATTCACATCATAGTCTCAAATATTAGATATCTCCTTCCTTTGATTTAAGGTTATATTCCTTATGATGCACAAGTTACTGGAATTAAATTTTGTGAAACACCTCACGAAAAACTTTTTTGCTAAAAAATGCATTTAACTCTTAATCATTTTGTTATTAAAGCTTACCTCCAGTCAGTAGCAGTAGTCCAGGCAGTAATTAATCACACTCAATAAATAAAAACAGATAACACTAGTTTACACCAAAAATGTACCTCGTAGAAAAAGTGTTTTTTAGACTAATTTGAGGTCGCTGAAAACGAAAATGACACTCATTTATTTTTCCAAAGAACCGTTTTCGAGATATTAGCAAAAAACATGTTTTTCGGCTTTCTTCCCAGATATGGCCAAAAATCTCTAGAACAATACATCTAACCAATATAAAATTTTTACTAAACGAAAGGTTCCTCTTTTCCCATTACGACGATGTATTGTTTGTGTCAATTGGAGTAGTACTTTTTGAGTGTGAGGCGCTGAAAGTCGGAAAAAAGTGATTTTTTTAAGCATTTTGGAAACTTACACATGTTTATTTGTTGAATTAAGTTATACCAATTTACATATTTCAATCAATGAGGGTGAAAGATAATTTTGTTACGAAAATATAAAGCCTAACTTTAGCCGAATCGGACGAAAAATACAGGAGATATGACTAAAAATATAATTTCGCACAGTTTCAGCTATTTACGTACTAAAACTTTAGATCGCAAATATACTAGAAACTCATTGGGGTCGTTCCTTTAACTTTTCATGATTTTTCAGAAAAAAAGCTAGTAAGAGGTCAGAAAGGAAGTTTTTTAGTGTGGTATTATAGTTTTCATTTTAATATTGACCCCGCACGTAGCACCAGCGAACCCCGGGAAAATACACAAGCACTCCGGAAACAGCAAATCCAAAACTGGAGCTTATGAATCAAATGACCCTCTATGGCGTGATCGCAATTTAACAAAAGAAAAATCTGAATTGCTCGCCTCTCGTTTACAAGAACGTGGATACTTGGAATCAGAGAAACGAGTCACGTATTACCGAAATCGTAGCAAGAAGATTGAACAATATTTTTCGAAAACAAAAGAAAAAAAGTTCTCTCGTCATTTTTTCGAAAACTTAACGCTTTCGACGTTAATCAAGGTCAAAGTTTGCAAAAATCACTTTTTGACCAAAAAGTCATTCAAAAACTATTCTTTTTTTTCGAAAAATATATTTTCTAGGCAATAATATTTGGTACAAGTAGATGAAAAAAATGTTTGCCCTATTACAATTTTCGAAGAAAAAAAACAAAAAAATGGACTGGCCAAAAAACGATTTTTGCAAACTTTGACCTTGAATAACTTCGAAAGGGTTAAGTTTTTGAAAAAATGACAACAGAACTTTTTGTAGGCAATAACGTTTCGTATTGACTGATTGAATAAAAAATTCGAAAATATTGATTTTCGAAGGGTTAATCGGGTCAAAAAAATTTAAGAACTTAAGTTGTAGAGAATTTCATTGTCAATGTTTTGGGTCCTTGCACGGGGACGTATGACTAATAGAAACCGAGATACATGGAAAACTAAAAAAAAGCGATATCTTCGGCGGCCATGTTTTATTTTTTTAGATTTCGAAATTTTTTTCTTAAAATGTCACAAGGAAGCTGTGTACCAATTTTCAGCCATTTTGGAATTTTGTCTCCTTTAAATGCAAATTTCCCCGAACTATAAAGTAAACAGCTGAAATTGTGCGCCATTATATTTTTAGTCATATCTCCTGTATTTTTTGTCCGATTCGGCTAAAGCTAGGCTTTATATTTTCGTAACAAAATTATCTTTCACCCTCATTGATTGAAATATGTAAATAAATTTTTGGTATAACTTAATACAACAAATAAACATGTGTAAGTTTCCAAAATGCTTAAAAAATTCACTTTTTTCCGACTTTCAGCGCCTCACACTCAAAAAGTACTACTCCAATTGACACAAACAATACATCGTCGTAATGGGAAAAGAGGAACCTTTCGTTTAGTAAAATTTTTATATTGGTTAGATGTATTGTTCTAGAGATTTTTGGCCATATCTGGGAAGAAAGCCGAAAAACATGTTTTTTGCTAATATCTCGAAAACGGTTCTTTGGAAAAATAAATGAGTGTCATTTTCGTTTTCAGCGACCTCAAATTAGTCTAAAAAACACTTTTCCTATTAAGTACACGCAATTAAGCAAAAATTTGTAAACTAGTGTAATTTGTGTATATCCCGAGAAATATCTAAATGTTCGTTTGCGTTCGAGGCCCGTCCACACCGCTTTCGCTTGAATGACATTTTTCTTTATATTTCCCCACCCTGCGGATTGCAAACGAACTTTCATTGGTGCAAGTTACACTATCCATCACTCGGTACTCACATCAAAACCGTTTGTGTATGATGCGGGTATTACACTAAGCATTCATTTTTCTACCTCTTTTTTGTGTAAAGATTGTGATACGTTTGTAGTTGTGCAATAAACGCGAAAGAGAGGGGGAATTTCTCATAGTTTTCGCAGACCCCCGAGTACGATGTTATATTTGTGTTAGTGTAATGGAGGGTGAGTCTGGCAAATTTTCCGGCTCAAAAGTGAGGAGTCATATGACGCATGAATTGTACTTCCCTGCGACCCCTTGCCTAAAAAACCGGTTTTGTGTATGGGGGTAATAAACGAAATGAATGATAGTGTAACTTGCACCATTGGCCTTCGGCAAGCCGTCCTTTTAAAACCAGTAAATGGGCCGGTGTGTACACGGCTTAAAACGTGTGCGCAATTGTGCACACTGCATTATTAAACATCTGACGAAAATAGTTTTGCTGATGAAACTCTAGACCCTTTTAAATGGAAATAAAATATTTGGCGGGCTATGAAAACAGTCAATGGTTAAAGAGATACAATCACCAACCAACTGTACAAGGGACCCGACATTGTCAAAAGTATAAAATTAAATAGATTAAGATTGGTGGCACACAAACAAAGGCTCGACGATAGCGATCCTACTTAAATAGTAATAAATCGCATCCCTGATGAAAAGAGAAATTCAAGTCGACCAGAGAAGCGATACATGGACAGGAAGCGAAGGGTGTACAGAGAAAGTGTTGAATGAGCTATGCTATGTTTAATGCTGGGACTGTGGAAAGGTAACGGGCTTTTAAGAATAGATTACTTGAACTGACGTTGATCACAATCTAGTTTTATTCGAACTTAATTATTAAGCTTACTATAGATTTTAAATGAGTTTTTAAAAGTAAAATTTTGAACAAAATTTGAGCACTTGCATGTGACGACGTCTGAAAAGTGGAACTTTTTCGATTCGAATGGCGTTGCTTTTTAGTCGGCAGGAAGAAGTAACAGAGTATAAATTTCCAACATAATAGATTTAAAGTTGAGCGTAGTAGACTTGCAGTTGAGCTAAATTAAAGTTGAGGATACATTTTCTCAACAGAAAGGAAGAATCGAATGCCATAAATGGACTGCAGTGATACCGGAAATGATGATGGTGATATATGTAGAAGTACTCTATTTGCTAAAGGGTGAAAAAAAAAAAAACTTCATTAAGTTAACATTGTCAAGCAGAACACTATCTTTGTATCAGCTTTTTCACAAGCTGTACAATTGTAATTCTTCTCACGAATCTTTTCCTCATATAATTAATTATTTTCCCAATCATTGCAAATACATAAATTCAATTAAGCACTCCTTAAAATGTATATTTTTCTCTTCTTTGACAAAATTTGTTGGACGTAATCAATTAGAACTATCTGTTAAGGTTTATTGTTCCAATTCATTCCCTAAATTGAGCTTTGTTTCCACATTAAAATCAATCAATAAAAATGTTATATGGTTTAAAGACTTCATTTCTAAAAAAATAAATTCATTTCTAAACAATATGTACAGAAAATTTAATGTATTACATTCTCTCGCTCAAAACAGTAATATTTTTCGCTTTATCTTAAATGTAATTGAAGAATGGTAATTAAACTCGAATGTAATTCTAAATAGAGAAAACTCAGTCTTAATATTAAGACGTTATATTGTTTGCATGTTCTGCTAAGTGTAACAAGACAATATTCGCTCATGAGGTCCAAGACGACCCTGTAAGACGTTTGCCTAGGATTTTGTAGAAGAGACAAAGAGTCAAGATTATTCTACTTATAGTAGCGAAATAATAAATCTTTACTATGAGGCATTTTTGAAAGGGGACGCATGGTGTAAAACATTGATCCGAAATGTGGCCGCTGACGAGTGCAATTGTCTTCACGATGCTATATGCTTCAAGATGCTATATGTGTTATATGAAGCAAGAATACTCATTATAATGCTAACCAATATAGGTTTTGTGTGTATTTCGAAAATAAATTGATTGAAAATTGCTTTAAAACTAGAATTCAATTAAAAAAAGCTGAAAATATTACAAATAGCATAGAGTTATGAAGTTTTTATATTTATATGTCAAAAAAATATAACTTAAAGCAGAAAAGATGATGTTATTTAAGCTTTCGTAATGGAAACAAAAATACAATTTTTTCAATGAAGAGGAATGAAAGCCACCCAGGAGTAAATATAAAATATTTCCAAGGTTAAAGATTACTTTCAATCGCTACATTCAATTCTTAAACCTGCAATTACCCATACCTTTTTTTGCTTGTCTAGTTCGAAGTAATTGATGACATTCATACAATATAAGGAGAGATGTCTATGTACAGCATTAACACCTTCAGCGCAGTTGAATCGCGCCTTTGGATGGCCAACATCCATCATCTTCACTGTTGGCATGCAAACAATTTTTGTAAAGGCCTCTATGCTCTACATCAAAATCAATTCATTGCACATAATTTTAAAATATTATGAAAGAATCCATTTTGGGAAGTTTATTTCATTTTCTCTAATGTAAACGAATATTAAGAAGTGCTATCCATGTTTTCTATCTACTCTCTAAATTTAACAAATTTATAACCTCTAGTTAATGTTCTTGCACTGAACAAATATTAAGTAAAAATAATGATAAGTGAAATAATAATAAAATATGTACATAGTAATAAATTCTAAATTCCTTAACTATAATAGAAAGAAAGTAGGTACGGGGACGGTTTAAACTGGGAGCGTGGAATGTAGGTCAAATAAATCAATCACCTGTAATTATGTTAGGTGGTTGAGCTTAGGCTCGACCCACCTGCAATGCCGCGAAAGTGGAAAGTGGAGTGCAGAAGTGACGACGACTGAAACCGCAGCACACTAGTTCTGCGCACGCACGCACGCCCATCTGTAGCCCCGCAAAAGTGGATAGTGGAGTGCAGTAGAACTAGTTACGATGACGGCGTGTGGATTATAAAAACTGATCTGTGAATCTGTAAAAACCACTCTAGTAAAGAAAATGTTGCTTAAACATTTTTATTTTATTTTCCAAAACTGGATTTATTACTACACTCTGTTGTGAAATTCTCTTCTTAAACCTAAATGCATCCACTAGTAGGTGTTGCATTAGTTCCGCCAGGGAACTGACAGTTGCCCTTTGCTTTTACCTTTGAGGTCCAACCAATTTGCAGGTAATTAGTGAGTAATTAATCGTGTTAATTAGCATGCCTCTTGCGCTAATCGCGATGATTATCATGCGCCGCATTAATTATTATATTTAGTATACGCCAATCGGCATACAAGGGAATTAATCGCGGTGATTAGCACGCGCTCGAATTAATTACAATATTAAGTATGTCCCTGAATTAATCACGACCACGACGAATGGAGAAGGCTGGGCTGGCTGACTACGCTATATGAGGCGCGTTACGTTAATGCAATTGTTGAGAAGTTGTAACAGCATTATGGCGCGATAAAATAGTGGGCGCCACTTATGCGAGGTATTACCCCCTTAGCCATAAGCCCGGAAAAGCATGACCAAGGAGCCAATACCATACATAAGAAAGGAAACAAAATTCCGGAACTCCTACGCCGGCCACACGGAGTTATCTAGCTCGCCGGAGGGGTCGTGGGGTGTGTGGCCGGGGCTTACCGCGGTTGGTTCACCACTTACCTGTGCCTGGGCAATTTTGAATTCCACCTCCATCCTTCGCCAGGCATCGCCTGAGCCGCGTCACTGTAGTTCAGTCCCTTGCCAGCTCATGGTATGGGTAACCACCAGCTGACAAGGAAAGGCGCTACTTAAGACCCCTGAAAAAAAATGCCTCCCATCCCAACCATTCCACCAAAGAAAGTTAATACATGGCCATAATAGTTATAATCATTTTAATACATTGCAATAAACTTGTATCTTACAGGCGCAATCAACATGCCAAACAACATAGTGAACAAGGAACAATTTCACTAATGATTATAGGTCTCCTTGGCAGATATTAAAAATATTATTTTATCCTATTAAATGATCAATTTCAAGGAACTTACAATGAAATTTTCTTAGATATACATTAGTCCGAGGATCAAGAAGGAAAAAAAACGCGCAGTATTGGCACCAACACTCCTCGTTTTGTACATTCGTTAACACAAACGTTTGGGTCAATTTACGGATGAACAAATTCCCGAAAAAAACAACACAGAAATTAAGAAAGTAAGCAACGCAAGATTAAAGCAAATAATTCTAACAAGGAGTCACCAAAACACGACTTCATAAAAACTTAATAAATTGATTCACAAGTTGTCACCTAAGGCTATCAAAATGATTATTATATCAATATATGTACTAACTTAACCTGAAAAGTGTATGTTATTAAATAAAAAAACAAACCAAAATGTGTCTATGTAAATGGAATCATTACAAGAAGAACTATAAAGATTAACTATAAAAGTTATGTGTCCAGAAGCAAATACCATCCAAGCTGGAGGAGGACTAGCCGCCAATCTTCCTGGTCTGGTAGCCGCAATTCGAACTGAGGGTTAACTTCTGGGAGGACCGGGCGGTGTGCAAAATTCTTCCTCTACAAAGCGAGTGGGCAGCGTCGGGCAGCGCTCTGTTAAATACGGCACCGACCGTCACGATCAAGGCTTGCTACCACTCCTCCTGGTTCTGGCCCTCACGTTTTGCCGAGCAGCCTTCCGTCGGGAATCCTACTTACAAATTATACCCAAAAACTTACGCGCAATCCGACCGGTTGGAATCCGGGGCTTCCGACACTGAAGTCAACAGATCCTGCAGGTTGGGATCTTCTAGTTCTTGTGGCATGAGATTGGATTCGAAATCTGCATAACTGAGGAATTCTTCTTGCTCGTAATAGTCTTCATCGCTGTCTACATCCATCATTTTTTTAATTAAAACTCGTAATTAATATTTGAAATTAAAACGGACATCGAATGGGGGCTATGGAATCCAAATCCATTTTTTTCTTTTTTATTTAATTTTAAATTTTTCCGCACCAAAAATTTTTGCAGTAAATTTATGCATCTCTCAAAATTCGAACTCCATTTTTTCTTTTTCCTTTCTCCCCGCCTACCTTTTTTGTTCCCAACCAACTACTCGATTTTCTTCCCCACAGTAATTTTTAGTCAAGTAGATATTTAGGCAAAACTGACCGTTACAAAGTGAAGTATTCAGTAGAACGATTGTCGATGACAAAAACTATAACGGCGACGATGATAAGAACTGACAGCTCGAACTTTATTATGAATACATCAGGGTCATGGTGGTGTCAATAAATTATGCCAACTCTAGAGACAAAGACTCTGGAGTTAATAATATGTAAATGAGCCATTGCAGGTGTTAAGGCGAACAGCCGTAATAAAATTTTTAAATATATTCCAAAATTCAAATTCTTCCAAAATACACTTTTATTTTAAAGTGACCCAAAATGAAAAAAATTATTTTGAATGTAAAGCTTTTATTTCTGCAGCCACTTAAATATAAAAAAGCATGAGGCGGTAACGAAAATTTCAAGTAAGATATAGGGGTAAAGAGCCCTCCACCAGTGTCTGCCGCAATATAAACTTGACATTCAAAATTATTTTTTTCTTTTTGGCTCATTTTAAAATGAAAGTGTATTATTTAGTTTTTTTTAAACTATTTATTTTTTATTCGTTAGTCCATTTGGGTGACATCAGGTAAGTCACTATTTATGTTTATTTGCGATTATATTATTTTATTTTATTTTTTTATTTATTTTTAGTAAGGAAGCGGACACGTTTTCAGAAGGATATGTTCCAGGTAATTGTTTATGATTAATTTTTTATTCATTATTTTTCTCTCTAGCCTGAACTAGTAATTATTTTGTATCTGGTCAGAGTCTGTCAGTTGTGTTTATGTTTGTTTAGGAGTCTTGTTTTGTTTTAATATATTTTTATTTTCAGGCCAAAACAGCAGTTGTCTTTCGTCTGACACAAGGCTAGAAGGCTGCTACTCGTGGAAATAATAACCCATTGCTAGAGCTGATGAAATACCAGCTGGAAATTTGGAATTATAAGTGTTCAATGGTTTTTGATTTAGATTGTTCTGTAATTGGTGATAGCTGATCTCTTTAATCGTCCGCATTCGTCTATTCTATTAGCATGGGCACAGTGTGGGGAACAAAGTCTATGGTATATACTAAGGAAGTTAATTATTTCTAGGAACATAAAAGCTTTGACAAATGCCTATTTATATATTTCCCTCGTTATAATCGGAAATTTGTTTGTCTGATCCGGCTAAGTTGAACAATACTGGTGTGCACTTGCAATCACCAACACTGGCCGCGTTATTTTTACACCGTGATCCAGATCAGATCAGCCGAGCATAAAAGAACGGACTTGGATCATGGAAGAAATTTAATTTTTTTACAGTTGTAGTTCTGATTTATGATATGTCGCAATTTATATCAGTCTCTAAATCTTATTAAAAATATTTCTGATTTAAAAAGAATTTATAAAAATGTTTAATTGACTTCCAAAATGGTAACAAAAGGTAACTTTCAATCATTTTTCCAAATACATTTATGAAATTTTGCAGAGCTGACTTAACTCCAATCTTTTCTAATGTAAAAATGGTAGAAGCTTTTCAAGATGGAAACAGAGCTTCTACTTGCGAGCCTACCTTGTATTATTGCACCATGTCTTGATCTATCAGTGTTTTTGTCTTCTTTAATTACTTGGAGCTTTGCCCCAATTTTCCATATGCCGTTCTGTCGACCTCAAATTAAATTCCTCAAAGCTTTAATATTCTAACGAAGGTGGACATGCGCAACTTTACCGTTCACCCTTTGGGTGCCCTACGTAAGGTGGTAGAATTAATGATTTGTTCGAAATTACTACTTCAGCCAAAATTGCCGCACAGTTTTATTGCTTTAATGTGATTAAATGTGCACGTTAAATACGCCGAAATTACATCCGTTTTTACCGTGTCTTTCTTTAAATGTATCGCTATTTTGTGTGCGACTATATGATATATTATCCGCCGAATACGCCGAGCTCCAGCCGTTTTCAACTGTAATATGTTTGATCTTTAGACATTAATTGAAACAACACGCCGAAATTGCAGTCGTGTTTAATTTTTCAATTGGTGTTTGTTATTAATCTTATTATTTCTTGAAAATGTAACAAAATGCCGACATGCAGCCATTCTATTAAATTTCCAAGAAATAATAAACCGCCACCAAGAAGTAAGAAATTATTATAAATTCTATGTGCAAATTCCGCATAGAACTCCTCCACCAAAATAGAAAAAGTACACAAAATACGTTTCAATAATCTATACAAGAGTTAGCGGTGAAATCCAGCCAACTATCTAATTTTCTAAATTCTACGGGCCAAACCCACGTAGATCCTAACATTCCGTACTTGTCGAATCGGCCCGGTAAGATTTCAAGCTGCTTGAATAATATACCCTGAAACTTCTTTCGGCTGGCTATCTCGTGGTTGGGGGAAATCGCCTTCCCCATATGGTGAAGTTGATCACGATCGGCTGAGCTTTCTGTTTCGAAATGTAAAGCAGCTGATCTGATTGGCAGATGGTAAGTATTTATTTGGTGTTTTGCGATATTTTTGATTTTAATAAGATTTTTTTTAGGTTTTTTTTTTAACTTTTTTACGTGATATTTTTATTTGGTTTATATTTTAATTTTTATTTTCTCTATTTTCACGTACAAAATCTTGTTTGTTAAGACTCTAGTTTAAGCTTTGTTAGTGATTAGTTTATTTAATTTTAGTTAGTTTTTTTATTTTATTTTATTTAGTTTTCAGTTTTATTTTAGCGGTTTTATTATTATTCAAAATAGTTTTAATTATATTATTAATCTTATATTTGAGTTTTATTTTTGCTTTTTTTTATGTCACCCATCGTAACATTCGGCTTAGAAAAATCGTCCTGCTTCTTCTCTTCGGAAAGTCGCCTCTTTACCACTTTGCTAGTTGGCGGTTTCCTAATCAGCTTCAAATCATCATCACCAAATTCAAAATTATTAGTATGCATACTGCACATATCTGAAAAGAATAAAACAGATTGATACCAAATCTTTTGTTTTATCAATAAAAAATTATGCTCCTCACTTGATTGAACTTGCGCCGAAACTGATGGAACTCGACCTAAGTGTCACTAACAAAAGCTGGGTTTATACAGTCCCCGAAATAATTATAGGTTCACATAAAAAATTTAACGCTTTGCTTTCGCTTTTGAGGTTTTCATGGGTGAACCTATAATTATTTCGGTGACTGTATAACCAAACTACCCTACATCGGTACTATTAAAACAAGTCGCTTTATTAATTGATTACGATCACGCAACCAGAAACTAACTAGAATATTGTATGCACAGCAAAATGTATATATTAATAAGGCATCGTCAGATGGTAATTGGATAGCCGGCCAAAAATATTACGAGTTAAAATGCAAAAGATATTGCTTTTGCATGTATCCACATGCTACTAACTTGATGAGATGAATTTCCTTTCCTTTTAGTGTAAGGGGATCACGTATACAGGGTGTATCAGTTAAAACGTCGAAATGCCTGGCTGAGGATAGGTCTTGGATAGACGAGCAAAAAATCGTATGGAGAGTCATGACGGCGAATCATAATCTGCGTAGATTGCTGCCTTATTCATGAAAATATCTACTAGGGTTACAAAAATACAGGGTAATATGTAAACCTCTACCAAAAAAGTTTCCAAACTCCCTAGCAGCTAAACTGTTATAGTTTCCACCCCTTCCAAACGATTTTTTGTTCATGTATCCAAGACGTATCCACAGCCAGGCATTTCGACATTTTAACTGATACACCCTGTGTTTTTTGATTATTATTTAAAAAAAATTGATACTGTGTAGCGGGATAAGTAAAAACGCATGCAGTTTTAGTTTGCGGTTCCTTTATTTCATATCACAAAAAAAAAACAGTTAAAAAATTTAATATAATTCAATATTTAAAAACTCAAAAAACCAACTTTTATTAATGTACACAATTTTTCATTAATTCTACCCAAACCACCTAGGCTAACTAACCCTTTTCAAAAAGCTAATCCTACACCCAAAAATTATTTTTAGGGTTAAACGCCTAAAAACTAGGCGTTAGTCAGCCATCATAATTTTTCGTCCTACCGTCTAATTATTTCACAGAAATTTTCTTTTGTTTCGCAGAAATACTTTTTAATTACTCGCAGCACTTTTCAAGAATGTTCTATAGAAGCACATGTCTAAATATTCTTAGCGCTTTATTAACTGAACGTCGTCAAACTTTTCGCAAGACTGACAGCTTTTACCACATTGTCCCTTTTTTTATATTTCCCTTATTGTATGGAGGTCGGTATGCAGTTCACTTCCTGTATCAAGAAATTTGAAAACATTTATTTGGGCTTTGATATTCTTATAATTATTTTCTTCTGTTTAAGAATATATAATTATTCATCTTTTTCATATATTTTTGCCCGAAAATTCGAATTAATAATAATAATTGAGAATTATTGCAATTGTTTTTTTATATTTATACAACGGTAATCCTGAATATTTCACGATGTGCATTACCGACTCCTGTGTTTTTTTATAATATGCATTACCGCCAGCTTTGCTTCTCTTTTTTATATTGTTGTCTCCCTTCCTCTTATTGCCCTTATGTAAATTTAAATATTATTAAAATTTTCCCTTTAGGGCTATGTTTTGCATTAAGTCTGGCATTGCTGCCCTTAAGGGACTTTATTTCGCAGCCGTTTTTCATCCCAAAACATGGATGACAGTTGTCATTTGCTCGCTTCGGTGCGGGTAGCGGGCGCGAAAGTTTTCGCGATTATTTCGCAAGTGCGCGAGTCTCGAGTGAACCTGTGTTTATAATATTGTGAGGCAAGTGTTTGTTTAGCTTATGTGCATGTTGTCTGTGAGTAGATATGCTATGCCGGTTCTGGCGCAATTTAACATGGGGTTTTACATATAACCCCTAGATTCACCTTTTTCGCCATCTTGGATTTTCTTCGCTGTGCCAATTGGTTTGTGACGTCACATGGTCATGTACGAGAGAAAGAAAAGGCAAGTGAATGTGCGTGTGTGTGTGTGATGCTGGGTCGGGGTCGGTGGCTTGGTTTCAGCGGGGGCGACGACCTCGGCGGGGCTGCGGCGGGGTTCTCAGCTGGGGCTGTGGCGGGCTCCGCGGCTGGGGCCTGGGCGGTGTCACTTTGATTGGCTGGTAGTTTGGTTCGCAGGTGTTCACTCGCGGGTGGCTTTTCTATGTCACTTTGATTGACATGCATCTGCTTCTCATTATACGAAGAAAGGATATTAATTATTAACATATAATTAATATAATATATAATTTGTAATAACAAAATATTACCTGAGAACAATCAAAGTATTTATTTGAAAGCAAAATAGCTGTATGTATCAAGCGAATCTAAAAGCAAAGTAACAGGAAATCAGACTTGAAGAAAGGCCAGAAGCACGATTGTTGATCTTGATCGCATCTGGTATAAGAAAAAATAAATAACAAATACTCTCGGTGGAAGCAGCCAAGCAAATTGTTTTTGTCAGATATCTTTATTCACTTGCAAGAGTGCATAGCTTTTGCAAAAGCTTTTCGTTCATATCAGTAGACAACTTGCTCCTATTTTATAGCCGTGTTTTTTTAATGAACTAAAAGCTCTTCCCCATACAAATCTGAAAACCTAGGTTTTATCGGGGTTCTTAATCGAGGTTTTGGGAAATTTCTTAATTTGCGTATATCATATTTTCGGGGGTTGGCATGTTGCATACTTTTGGGGGTCATTTTTTAGAAACATATTTAATATTTTCTAGCGAGGATTTCGTGTAACAGTGTAAAAAATAACTCTTACTTCCGTTTAATTTTGAAATTTTTAAGCATCGAAGTAGGCGCTACATGAAATTTCCCTTGTCGTTTTTTAATGAACTCAAAAGCTCTCAAAACCCAGTTCATTAAAAAAACAGGGCTTATATAGGAAGCCCCTGGCTAGTCGGAAGATGCCAATTGGAATTATAATTTATGTGTTTTTACATATACTCGAGAAAGGTTTCTAAGTATATTAAAATCTTTTGCACATGCGTATCTGTTAGCTAGAAAAAAATTTACATCGAATTCTTGTTTAATTTAAGAATGAAATTTCTTAATTAGGTGTAACCATAGATCGAGATTAATAATAAATAACACTCCAAAAAATAAACTGCTTTTGCTGTTGTCCGGTAAAAAAACACATTTTTTTCTGCTAATTTATATAATGTAAAAGAATAGGATAGAAGAGGAACATATTTTAGTAGTGTAGCAGAAATTTTAAAACCAGCCATCCTATATTTTTTATTATTAGCAGCAATTGATAATATTATTTTTAATAAAAAATGTTATGCGAAAACAAACAAAAGCAAAATAATTACGAGATGTGCCAGGGAATCTTAAGGCAAAGTAACAGGAACACAGTTAAGGGGACATTCCGGTCAACTGGATTGAAAAAATCGAATTTTTTTTGTTTTGCTTAATCGATAGATATAACCCTTAAAAATAACATACCGAAATCCCAAAACGATATCTTGAACAGAAACAAAGTTACACCTCATTAAAGAGGAGTGCCTCCAGCAACATCGAAGCATGACTTAAAACTTCAGAGGCTTGTATCTCCGTTCGAGTAATTTGTTCGCTGCGACCAAAATTCTAAGCAAACGGTCAATGCAATATACCCTAAAATCGTTCTACTTGTTTGTCTTACATGTCATTTCAGTCTAATAGACTAATTTTTTTTTTCTTTTTTTATTCAAAAGTTATAACAAAAATAGAGGTGAAAAAAAGACCGAAAAAATCACTTTTTTTTCAATTGTCCACCATTTTGTTAATTTTTCGAATTTTGAAAAACTGTTCTATTACACTGAGCATCATATCATATAATTTAAGAAACTTTCATAATTTTTGATTTCAGGTCAACTGTGTAACCTAGAGGTTGGTCGCAAGCAGGACGTGTTCGCCAAGAACGGCGACCTTTGGTGGCTTGGAGGGGGGATTTAAAATTATTTTTTTGATCCGACAAAATTAAATTGTGTACTTGAAGGATCAATAAAAACTATAAAAAAAAGTTTACTTCAATTGCTTTAGTAGATTCGTAGAAAAAAATTCCTAAAAATTGACCATTTTTTGACTCAACTGACCGGAATGTCCCCTTAAAGAAAAGTCAGAAACACACCGCACAATTGCGCTTTTGATGACAGTTGCAAAGAGGCCGGCCGCAAAAAGATATGATAAAACAAAATCGGCAACTAAGTAAACTGATTGAGTCAGCAGGTTTTTTTAGTTGCTGCAAAGTGCGCTATGTGCATACCATTTTAACATATACAAGAAGGGTACCCCATATACAGGGTGAGAGAAAAGTCCGGCACCGGTTCGATATTTCCTAAACGGTAGGTTTTCGTGAAAAAAGTTTGAAGCAAAAGTTGCTCAGCTTGGAGGGTAGATTCGTTTGAACACAAAACTCACCCCCACCCACTCACCCCCTCGCAGGGGGTGGGGGTAACTCTAAATTTTTAAATAACAACCCCCATTTTTTTTCACGGATTATGATTCTCCAAAGAAAAATATGAAACTTTCGCCTTAACATTTTTTTTATCCGAAGCTTCCCTGCACCCCCAAAATGAATTTTTGGGGATGGGGAATAGTCCGGCACCGTTTCGATATTTCCTGAACGGTAGGTTTTCGTGAAAAAAGTTTGTAGCAAAGGTTGCTCACCTTGGAGGGTAGAATTGTTTGAACACAAAACTCACCCCCACCCACTCACCCCCTCGCAGGGGGTGAGGGTAACTCTAAAATTCTAAATAGCAACCCCCATTTTTTTTCACGGATTATGATTCTCCGAAAAAAAATATGAGACTTTCGTCTAAAAATTTTTTTATCCGAAGCTTCCCTGCATTCCCGAATGAATACTGTCGACGTATTGACGTGTGGTTACTGACAAGTAGACGATCAGACATCACCTCCTGGATTAGCGTTATCCGATGTGTACCACGTGGAGGTTCCAGGTCGGATTTCACACATCATTTTGGCCCTGAAAAGGGCCGTTTATTAAAGTGGAAGCGTTGAAGGACCCCGAGGTTCGTCGCTCCCTCAGTATTTAATGACTCCAAACCTTCGACGCACTCTCACTTATGTAAGCAGGTGCTCAAACTGTTGACCTTCCACTGCTTGGCAATGAGCCAGCCGTTGGTAGAAATTGTTTGTAACGTGTGCTAGCATTTCCGCCGTTATGGAATTTGAGACCACCAGAATCCTGTTTTTCAAATCATGAATGTCTGCAGGCTTACTTTCGTAGACGCGATTTTTCAAGAAACCCCAATAAAAGAAATCGAGGGGTGCCAGGTCCGGCGATCGTGGCGGCCATTCGATCGCTCCTCTCCGACCAATCCATCTTCCGGGAAATGTCTCATGCAGATACGCACGTACTTGCAGTCCGAAATGTCCTGGTGCCCCGTCTTGTTGGAACTGAACTAGCTCAAATTGATCTCCAACGATATTTCGGATTGCAGGTACAATTTCTTCTTGGAGCATTCTCATATATCGCGTAGCTGTGAGATTCTCTTCAAAGAAGAATGGTCCCACAATCTGATTTGCAACAATACCAGCCCAAACGTTAACTTTTTGCTGGTATTGTGTGTGAGAATCTCTCATCCAGTGTGGATTTATACTAGACCAGTACCTGCTGTTGTGTCGATTCATATTTCCATTTAGCTCAAATTTTGCCTCATCCGAAAAACAGGTCCAGAAAAATGTCATTGGATTCTGATCATATCGATCCATCATGACATCGCAAAACTCGACTCTCAGATCGAAATCGTTGTCCGTCAACTCTTGTACCAAGCAAATTTTGTATGGATGATACTTGTTAGTTTTTAAAATTTTTCGCACGGACCAATCGCTAATTCCCATTGCCTGACCTACTTTCCGTGTCGACTTATGACAATCTTCGGTGAAGTTGAGGAGAACATTCAGTGATGTTTCAGGATTTGTAGCTGTTCTCGGACGTCCGAGTCTCGGCCTGTCTGTGACAGAACCTGTTTATTGAATGCAAAAAAGCAGCATTTACCTAACAAATCAGCAAAACCATTTAAAGGACTTACCTGTTTCTACGAACCGATCAACTGTTCGCTTGACGGTAGATTTGTTTATCGGGATGGCACGTTCTGGATGTGTTTCATTAAATAGGTTTGCAGTCTCCTGATTAGAGCGTTTTCGATCTCCGTAGCCCCGCATAATCAAAATTTCAATCCTCTCTCGTTCAGTGAGAGGCATGGTTATAATAAAATAAACTTAGATTACAAGTACAATTCTAGAAGAAAACGTAGGTGTGATATCCCAATGGAAATGAAACCAGATATTTCAGGCCGGTATTCAAAGTTTGAAAAAGATTTTTCCAATTTAAAGGCATCAACTATTGATCTGAAATTGCACTCTTGCCTTCTGATCTTTTACAAATGTTTATTGAAAAGTATCCACGAGAATTCGTTCTTGTTAGGTTCTTGTTTTTTTGTTACATTCTTAACCGAGACGATATGTTCTCAGAAAGAGACAGTATTGAAATTTTGATTAAGCGGAGTTACACTGATAGACCCTGTTGTTCTGAGAAATCGTTCTTGTCTTGAAAAATCCATTCTACGAAAGTAAGCCTGCTGACATTCATGATTTGAAAAACAGGATACTGGAGGTCTCAATTTTCATAACGGCTATTTAAAATTTTAGAGTTACCCCCACCCCCCGCGAGGGGGTGAGTGGGTGGGGGTGAGTTTTGTGTTCAAACAATTCTACCCTCCAAGGTGAGCAACCTTTGCTACAAACTTTTTTCACGAAAACCTACCGTTCAGAAAATATCGAAACGGTGCCGGACTATTCCCCATCCCCAAAAATTCATTTTGGGGGTGCAGGGAAGCTTCGGATAAAAAAAATGTTAAAGCGAAAGTTTCATATTTTTCTTCGGAGAATCATAATCCGTGAAAAAAAATGGGGGTTGCTATTTAAAAATTTAGAGTTACCCCCACCCCCTGCGAAGGGGTGAGTGGGTGGGGGTGAGTTTTGTGTTCAAACGAATCTACCCTCCAAGCTGAGCAACTTTTGCTACAAACTTTTTTCACGAAAACCTACCGTTTAGGAAATATCGAACCGGTGCCGGACTTTTCTCTCACCCTGTATACATATTAACATTGCTACAAGCACTAAAGCTTCAGTGTTCAGTAGAATAAAGTGTCTTTTGCTGGAGGAAAAAATGGTTTTTACTGAATGCGTTTATGAATACCTGTTATCAGCCTGGTAAAACGAACCTATGAAAATTATTTTGATCTTATTATGATGTCGAATTACTATTAACCAAGTCTAATTCTTTATACATGTCTTGAATTAAATCACGCAAACCATTTAGAAAATCATAGCAGCAATTTTGCATAACAAAAAGTATAAAAGGAGTAAAAATAGTCAAGTAGTTCATTCTTCACCTGTCAGTCATAGAGACAAGAGACAACGGCAAAGGAATTTTGTAATAATTTCATATAAAATATTTTCTTTGTGAAAAAAGCAAGGCCAATAGGAAATAATAATATGGAAAGTGCCGTGAAAAATTTTGTTGAAAGTGCGAAGGCAGCATTTGCAAAAGCTCAAAATAACTGGGGATTAATTGAACAAGGCGTTAAAGATTGTAGTAAAAATCTAAGATTTTTAAATAATGCTTTAAAGAACGCATCAACAACTAGCGAACGTCATCACTTAGGTAATGGGATTAGCCTCTTACAAGGATACCGGACCCAATTGAAGCAGTTGCGGTTAGTGACAGGAGCTGGCTTATCAAAACGAACCAACTGGGCTTCAAAAAGAGTCAAATGGGAAGATTGCAATCTGCTTTTAATGGTCGCATTAGGACAGGCGCTATTATCAACTTAAAGCATAAAGAGCCAAAGGAGTTCCTACATGATTGCATTGGACTTTTCAGTCGTCGTATCAATAATGAATTGAAGAAAGAAGCTAAAATCAAGGTCAACGCAGTATTTTGCGGTGAATTTAAAACTATAAAGGCTGATGTGGAGTTATTTGAGTTAAAATACATGAATACGAAGAACGTGCCCATATACAGAGATACCGACATTAACACCTGGTTCAAACAGAATGTTGAGGAACCAATATTAAGAAAACTGGAAGAATTCCAGGAACAGGATAGTGGCTGGGCTTTATCCGCAATCATCAACCTAGCCGTTAACATTAATAAATTCACGCCTCAACTAGGATCCTCTTATATTGAGCTGCCGCAACAAATTAAGCGCAAAAAGGCCTGCATCAATGTGAAAAACGAAGACAATGCTTGTTTCGTCTGGGCGGTAGTTTCAGCTTTGCATCCAGTTGAGAGAGATGCACATCGTGTAACACAGTACCCGCAATATTCCCACGTTTTGAACCTAGGAGACATTAAATTTCCGATGACAATTAAGCAGATTCCCCGATTCGAGAAACAAAATAATCTATCGGTGAACGTATACATTTTGATGAAGATTAAAAAATATAATTTTAAAGTTCTACCAACGTATTTAACCAAGAAAAAGAAGGAAAAACATGTAAATTTACTTATGATACAAAATAAATACTGTGATGAGGTGGATATGAACAAGTATATCTACAATGAAGATGAAGAACCCATCAAATACCATTTCGTGTGGATCAAGAACCTCTCTCGGCTGCTATCATCACAGTTGTCGAAAAATGCTCATCAAAAATACTTTTGCGATCGCTGTCTCCACTACTTTTATTCATCAGCTGCACTAGAACGTCTCTTGGAGGACTGCAAGGAACTCAACAACTGTAGAATCCGGCTACCAACAGAGGCCCAGAAGGAGCTTAGATTTAAGAATTTTAGAAATAAGATAGAAGCGCCGTTTATTATTTACGCGGACTTAGAATGTCTTTTATTAGATTGTAGTGAAAAGGAGGATATTCAAAATCATATACCATGTAGTATAGGGTTTTATGTTAAATGTTCATATAACCCCACGCTATCGTTTTTCAAATCTTATCGTGGAGAGGATTGTATTGAGTGGTTTGTGCGCGAGTTGAATCAATTCGCTGAAAATTTAGTATCCATTTTTCTTTGCCCTCTACCGATGGACCAGATGACATCTGATGAAATGGAGTTCTTTCAGGCTGCCACACTCTGTCATATATGTGAGAAACCTTTACTGGAGATGATAAAAAGGTTCGCGATCACTGCCACCTAACAGGTATGTACCGAGGCCCAGCGCATGAAGGATGTAATATAAATTTTCAAGATAGTCATACCGTCCCCGTAATTTTCCACAACCTTAGCGGCTACGATTCCCATTTCATTATTAAAAATATAGCTTCCGTATCCAAGGCCGCGTTGATCTCCTGCCTATAAATAAAGAGAGATATATTTCTTTTACAAAACATTTAGATGGATATCCAATTAAATTTCGATTTATAGACTCTTTTCGCTTTATGGCCAGTAGCTTAGATACTCTGTCCTCACATTTAAGTTCTTTTCCAGTTTTAAAAGCTCCATTTCAAAATTTATCTGAAAATCAATTCTATCTATTAACACGTAAAGGTGTATATCCCTACGATTACTTTGACTCTAAAGATAGATTTTTAGAAACTTCTTTACCCCCCATTTCTAAATTTTATAATAGGTTAAATGATTGTGATATTAGTGAGGAAGATTATGCACATGCCTGTAAAGTTTGGCATGAATTCAATTTAAATAATTTGGGTGAATACTCCGATTTATATTTAAAGATAGATGTTCTATTGTTAGCTGATGTTTTTGAACAATTCCGTGCAAGCTGCTACAAAACTTATGGCCTTGATCCCGCTCATTACTTTACTCTACCAGGTTATACTTGGGATGCGATGTAAAATTTTTTTTACCTATAATATATGTATTTATTTTTATAAAAAATTTTCACTATATTTCGTTTTTTTTTCGCTCAAGCAAAGATATCATTATACTAAATTTTTTGTAATATTCATTCAAATAAATTTTCCTTTTTGATTTTAATTCACTGGAGTATTCCTTTAAAGTAAAAGTTTTTATGTTTTTTTTTTCTAATGGAACTCATTCAATTTATATTTAATTATTATAAAGAACAACTTTTATTTATAAAATTTGAACGCGGTTTTAAAAATAAAAAAATTCTCATTTTCAGAAAATTGTCACCACTGTTTGGTTTTTTTTTTATAAATATTGCTTTCCTTAAAAGTTAATCTTACTTTAAGGTTATATATTCGACAAAGTCGACGGTGTCGCTGTCATCGGTGGCTGCTGCGATTTCTTCTTGTAGTTTTTGGAGCCTCTCCTTGATGTTCTTCAATTCCTGGTCTGGTTCCATTTCGCTTTTGTGTTGATTTTTGCTGCTCAGCTGATTGATGTTGGTTGTCCCTTGCTTTCGTCCTTGGGATCGTTGCACCTCCACAACTCCGGTACCTGTCCTAGAGGGGTTAAAGTTGTAGGTGTTCTTCCAGGTCTTTAGTACTGCTTACTAATCGTATGTCAAACTTTTCTTTTTTTTTGTTGTTGGCTGCGTAGGGAATACCGGCTGCGCCAATATTTTGTAGCGCCGTCAAGCAACAAAGACCGCTACAGGGGATTGGGCGTACTAGCCACTATTGGCGTAGGTCACCAACCCCTATTATCATATCTTTTGATAGTACAAATTAAAACCACTTTTCACTTTGTTAACTTTAGCAAACTAAACCACTTTACTTTTATTATATTTTATTTATAATATATATTATATCTTATTATATCTTTTAGTTCTTTTATCTTCTTTAGCTACTAGTCTTTGCAGCCTTCGCCGTTGGGTCCCAACTGACTTTTCTATGGTCCTCCCTAAAACAGCAGACCTCCGGTTCTTCATATTTTATTACCCCACCAATTTCAATATTTTGGTTTGGGGGTTGACCGGAAGATTTTCTGGTCGATCCAAATTATAAGTAGAGCTTTCCCCTGTTATGGGAAAAAGCTCATGCCACACGCGTAAATGCGACAGTTCCCATGAAAAGAGGGGAAGCGTCGATCACCTATGCGATCGAGAAATTGGGGGGAATAGAAAATGTGCACGAAGCATTCATGGCACATTGGAGGAATTGGCCGGGTCATCATTAACTTCCCAGTATAGGAAGTTATTGTAATCGGTCTGAAAATCGAAATCGAAAATTTCAACGTATTTTCATCTTTCAAGGTCCCAGGAGCATTTTAAGCAAAAAATTGGGAGGAAGTATGTGTGTGTGTGTGTGTATGTGCGTACGGATGTGGTCATTTTTTCCTGCACGATATCGCGCGAACCAAAACTGATATCGACATCGTTGAGGTGTCGTTCGAAGCGTATTAACCGAAATATGATCTGAAAAGATTTTCATGAAATTCGGTCGAGTCGTTTTTTTGTTTAAGCGACGTAAGTGATTTTTGTACCTGCACGATATCGCCCGAACCACGAAAGATATTGACTTACTTGAGGTGCCGTTCGAAGCGTATTAGCGACAATATAATCTGAAAAGATTTTTATAATATTCGGTCCAGCGGTTTTTTGGTTTAAATGACTTAAGTGATTTTTGTACCTGCACGATACCGCGCGAACTAAAAACTATATCGACTTCATTGGGGTTCCGAAAAACATTAATACATCAATTTTATATACATTTTCTTCATCCTAATCTTGTAAGTGCGCACATTTAGTTTGACATTTTAGCGAAAATATTGATAAACAATTGTGACAAATTCTCGGTATTATACATATATTCTACAATTGCCTATTGTTCATTTATTATTAAAATATCCAATCATAATATTCAACATCCATCATACTGGGAAGTTGATCGTGTGGACCGAAAGGGTCGAACCCACATCCCAACTAGTTTATTGATCACGACCAAAGGTTGCACTTTGGAATGTTTGTGCATTGCTCGTGGATAGGTTTTTGTCGGAAACTCGTATTGAGTTTCCCGACAGTCTTTCCTGTTATTTTGATTTATTGAATTTGGCGGAAACTCGTATTGAGTTTCCAGACTGTCTTTCCTGTGGAACTGCTGGCGAACTTGGAAATTGTGCGCATTCTAGGAATGGCACTTGCAGTTGTACGATGCTTTTCTTTCAGCACAGAAAAAGGGTAACGAAAGGGAATGAGCTAAAGAAATAGGCCAGCTCATTACAATATATAAATATATATATATACACTATATCAAAAAATTGCACATACAGCAGTTATAATTTGAAATAGAGTCGGTGTTTTTGAAAATAAAAGAAGATAAGTTAACTTAGATTTATTTTATTCTTTCCTTAGAGTTAGTTCTTATAAATTGCAAAAAAAATATAACTGTTAACTTAATTTTCTTAGAAATATTCGCATTTTCGTGTTATAAGTCGCTATATGTACATTGACTCTATTTCAAATTACAACTGCTATATGTGCAATTTTTTGAGATAGTGTATATATATATATATATATATATATATATATATATATATATATATATATATTCTTTTTCTTCACTCTTAATATTAATATAACATGATATATGGTCTTCTCGGCTTTTAAAGGTTATAAAATAACATAAAAAAATAATATACTATATGTGACGCGATCCGAGAAAAGGGAGCTACTATCCAAAAAGAAAACTTTACAGGAGAAGCGGTTGAAAGAAAGACGGAGGAGAGTGAAAACGCTGAGCTGCCACTTTAAACACTTTTGAAGACACATTTGTAAATATTTATTGCTCAGAAAGTAATTGGAATAAATTAATTCTGATTGCACAGAATTAAAGAGGAGATTCAAAACCTTAAGAATCACTCATAATCCGAAAATCGATTTTTTGGACAGTAAGTCCCTTTTCTCGGATCGCGTCACATATATGTATTTAGAAACAAAACAAACTTTAACTAGTTGGGATGTGGGTTCGACCCTTTCGGTCCACACGATCAACTCCCCAGTAGTATGATGGATGTTGAATATTATGATTGGATATTTTGATAATAAATGAACAATAGGCAATATAGAATAATGTATATGCATAATACCGAGAATTTGTCACAATTGTTTATCAATATTTGCGCTAAAATGTCAAACTAAATGTACGCACTTATAAGATTAGGATGACGAAAATGTATTTAAAATTGATGTATTAATGTTTTTCGGCACCTCAATGAAGTCGATATAGTTTTTAATTCGCGCGGTATCGTGCAGGTGCAAAAATCACTTAAGTCATTTAAACCAAAAACCCGCTGGACCGATTATTATAAAAATCTTTTCAGATTATATTGTCGCTAATACGCTTCGAACGGCACCTCAAGTAAGTCAATATCTTTTGTGGTTCGGGCCATATCGTGTACAAAAATCACTTACGCCGCTTAAACAAAAAAACGGCTGGACCGGATTTTATGAAAATCTTTTCAGATCATATTTTGGTTAATACTCTTCGAACGGCTCGCCAACTAAGTCGATATCTTTTATAGTTCGCGCGATATCGTGCAGGTACAAAAATCACTTAAGTCATTTAAACCAAAAAACCGCTGGACCGAATATTATAAAAATCTTTTCAGATAATATTGTCGCTAATACGCTTCGAACGGCACCTCAAGTAAGTTAATATCTTTCGTGGTTCGGGCGATATCGTGCAGGTACAAAAATCACTTACGTCGCTTAAACAAAAAAACGGCTGGACCGAATTTCATGAAATTCTTTTCAGATCATATTTCGGTTAATACGTTTCGAACAACACCTCAACGAAGTCGATATCAGTTTTGGTTCGCGCGATATCGTGCAGGAAAAAATGACCACATCCGTACGCACATACACACACACACACACACATACTTCCTCCCAATTTTTTGCTTAAAATGCTCCTGGGACCTTGAAAGATGAAAATACGTTGAAATTTTCGATTTCGATTTTCGGACCGATTACAATAACTTCCTATACTGGGAAGTTAAAAATTAGTCTTCTTGGCTTGTAATACTAAGTTAATTGTTGGTTTGATTTCCTTGAGATTGCTTCAGCAATGTTTGCATTTGTATTATAGCCTCAACTTTTTTTAGTTCTACTTTCATCTTTTGTTTCTCTACCTCCAGAAACTCCTTGTGTCGGCGTTCTTTCTCTTGATTTCTAAGGAAATCTCTGTTTTTTTTTTCGGAGGAGCTCCCTTTCTTCTGGGTCTTGAAGCTCCATATTACTTGCACCCGATGGATACATTTCTGCATCTAAGATATTCTCAACACCAAAAGTTGCCAGGTTTTCTTTTTGAGGCTTCACACTATGTTTTTTCCCAAACGTTTTATCAAATACCTCATAGAATTCCCAATTTGTTCTGCATCTTCCAGTCGAAAGATTCCTTTTTTTACCCTTTTGTATGTGGTGAAAAGATTGTAAAATTTTGTTTTCATTTCCGGAGGTTTGAAAGTGAAAGATAGATCTATTTCACTTATGGCACGGTATATAACACTCCAAAGAGTAGTTTTCTTCTTTTTTCCGGACATGAAATCCTTTTCCCTTGCTAACCTCTCGTTCAAAAGAAGTTTTACCCTTGGGGTGGTCCAACTACCTTCGTCATTATTTTCGCTGTAGAATACATAACATTAATTTCAATAATAATTTAAATTAAAATAAAACATACCTAATAATATCGGAAAACTCACAATCTTCTGCGAACGCCATTTCACTTTTGACACTTTTCTTCTTCTTTAATCAGATAAGCATGCGTACAAAAATTGTTTGCAAGATTTGTGCAGAGTTTATTTATTTATTTCATATAGAATAGGGATGTACACAAGACTTACATCTTTTAGAGTACATAGAATAATAAATTGATAAAAATAAATTTTAACATACATATAAACTAATCTAAACTTAATAAACTAAGAAGAGGGGGAAATAGGGAAAAGAAAATACCTTGTAGTAAAGATCATAGATAGGAAAGAGAACAGAGAGAATGAAAATAGTAATAAAAAACTTTACTAAGATATGACAAGAATATGTGGAAGTAAAGAAGAGAAAGATTAGAAATACTAGAGAGAAGAAGAAGAAAGAAAAAGAAATGCTTGCCTTCTGAAAGCTGTGACTGTGCCTATTCTTTGGATGTAGTTGGGAAGACTATTCCAGGGCCTAGGCGAGTGCACAAAGAAAGAACGACTACCAATTAAGGAGAAATGTGCGGGAATGAGAAATTTAATTGACCGCAGGGATTGGAGGGGCGCACAGTGGTCGAAACAGTTATTTTAGGGGGACATTTCTTAAAATTAAGAATAAAATATTTTGAAGCATGTCACATTGCTCGTAACAGGTGCTATTTAATGTACTGACCAATTATACATAATAAAAATAAATAAAAGAGTGAATAATAAAATAAAATTCTTAAAAAAAAAAACATTTTATTATACATTTAGCTCTACTTCACTTCCGGATTCTTCACTCACTAAGTTATCTTCATTGACGATATTTGTTTGACAGCCGCTTTCTGCTTCGTGTGAAGCAGGTCTAAAGCCTCCTTTGCAAGCGAGCGCAATTTTCTTTTCGGTAATGGTCTCAATGACGATATCACCATATCGGATGAAATTAGAAGAGCATGGAGGAGGTCTTCCATGTTTTCTTTCCTTCCAATCTTGCGAGTGTTGTGCTCGCGGAAATATCGACAATCTTTGTGTTTCGATTCCAATGCTTCCTCGCAACAAAAGCGGCAACAAAAGCGAGTCTATCACATCAGCTCCATGTATCAGTATTTTATGAACACTTGCTGGCATCCTACAAAGTCTAGATATTAACAAGTCTTTCATCTTCATATGGTTAATGAGTGAAAGGCGAACAGCTGCATGCACAAGTTTTTCAAATGACGATGTCAGGCTATCAGAGAGAGAATGCAACATTTTTATACGCGCTGGAATACAACCATAAGTCGGAAAATTTTATGAGTTTATATGGGGATGTATTGGTGCATATTTACTCGTTTGTTTTGATTTATGAAAGAAAACAGCTGATTCAATTTTCTTTCCTTTTCTGTTCTGCATACTTTATCGTAAAGAGAGAATCTGGCTTTGTCTCGATGAATTCACGAAGTATGCGTTGAGTTTTGCTCAGCAGTGATGTTCATATATGCACGCACACAATCTGTTCGCTAGTCCGCCCGATTTTAGAATACGCATGCCCGATCTGGAATCCTATTTACCAGGTAAGCAGTAACAGGTTTGAGTCGGTGCAAAAGAAATTTCTACTCTTTGCCCTGAGAAATCTATACGACTCGCGTGATTTTCATAGCCTACCACCCTACATGGACAGGCTCAAAGTGTTGGATCTCATGCCTCTGTTTAATAGGCGTAAGTTGCTTATATCATGCTTTACTTTGGACGTCTTGAACGATAGGATCAATGTTCAGTTTCTGTCAGACAGGATCAAAGTTAACGACGATGTCCGTCACAATAGGCATACGAAAATGCTTAGGGAATATTCTCATCGGACCGAGTATGGAAAGAACGAGCCCGTCAACAGATGTTGTATGATTTTCAATGGCCACAGTTCCTGCTTCTCCCCTGGATTGAGCAAATTATCCTTCAAGAAAAAACTGATATCCTTCCTGTCATCCGAATTATCCTGAACTAACATAACACTATAACTAATGTACCATAAGTTATAAAGATATACCTGTGATAAATTGTTAAATGCAAATGTACTTTTAGCGATATATGTATATATTCATAAGTTACTTTCCCTGTGTAATATAGTTTAAGCATGCCTTGTTTGGCGTAAATAAATAAATAAATAAATAAACAATCAACGGTCGGAAATTTTTGTATGAAGATGAAAGACTTGTTATTACTAGACTTTGGCATCCCATACCAGCCATATAATTCCACGAATAATTTAGCTGTGTCATAGGCGTATACTCGGAATTTTTCTGTGTTAATTTTGTAACCGCACGATAGAGCTTGTAATAGCCGTGTTTTTTTAAAGAACTATGTAGGTCTTCTCCATACAAATCTCAAAACCCAGGTTTTCTCGGGGTTTCTGTCGGTTTTGGGAAATTTCTTAATTCGCATATTGCTTACTTTCGGGGGTTGGCATGCTGCATACTTTACTTTCGCGGGTTGGCATGCTGCATACTTTCGGGTGTCGGAAAGACGTAATTTAAAAATAAAAACAACAGGAAAGTGATGAGAGCAAATTTATAACAAATAATTGATTTTTTAGAAACATATTTTTTCTTTTCTAGCGAGGATTTCGTGTAACAGTGCAAAAAATAACACTTAACTTCCGTTTAATTTCGTCTTTCATCGGCATCGAAATAGGCGCTACATGAAATTTCCCTTGTCGTTTTTTTAATGAACTCAAAGCTCTTAAAACCCAGTTCATTAAAAAAACACGGCTAATATATAAGAAAAACGCCTTATAAGATTCTCGTCAATCTTTGTAATTTCAGCTGCCTTTTGGGGATTTTTAAAAAATCTACGTGCACAATTCCCGTCATTGGTATTACCACCTCCATGTTTTACTGTATCTATCAGTAATCTACATTCTTGGCGAAATTTTGAAATAATTTCTTTTTTTTTGTCCTCATTGTGAGCTTTATATTTAGCTCCTCTAACCTGCAAAGTCTTGATATCTAAACGATAAGCTATGTGCAATATACATTCAAAAAATCTTTATGTGTGCGTGCAAAGTAGATAAACCATAATTGTATGTTGTATAGTTGCATGGTTATTTATAAACCTTTTCTAAATTATTCAAGTCCTTCGGAGATATTTTACATATGTAACAGCTTTGAGTTGATGGATTACCTGCGATAGCATTAGCCACTTTACCGGCAGTCATTTTTAATGGTGCAATGGACGTTAATAGCAAGTCAGAGTCGGTAGAGTCACAACTTTCATAAAATTTTTGTTGGTAAATGGAGTGATTTGAACTTCCGTCGAAACCCCACTTGTACGTCATTTCCAGATTTCCTAAATCGAGTTCTGTAATCATTCTTGATAAAACTTCATGCTGAACGATTGCAAGACGATTCACAACATGACTAAGCAGACCTTGTAACTTAATTTCTCCCAAAGTTTCTGTTACATGCTTTTGTTCCGGATAGCAACCTTTTTTTGCGTTTAGTACCTCATCGTATGAAGGATACAGGTCACAATTGCTATTTCTTGCCAAATTCCATATCTTTATATATTGGGCCTTCGTTAATTTTGTGTCAGTTATCAAAGCTAGAGCTTCGTTAGGTGTGTATTTTTTCATTCCAGTTTCATTCAGCTTGCCTTTTATGAATTCCCTCGTTGTTCGAGGCGTTAAATTCACCGCTTTATTAATTGCATACGCAGCGTTTCTTTTGCCAGTTTTGTTCAAACTTGTTTGGCTCGCAAAAACAACTTCATTCGGATTATAATTAGAAGTCAATTCCTTTATTCGTCTTCTTTTTGATCTTGTAGACAAACCCTCAAAATTTCGGATTGCTCGTGTGCGTTTAACAGACGTATGTAGGTACTGAACTTGATTGCATGGCTGACTGACATATTTCTTTCTTTAACCAGTCATCATTTCGTTTTAAAAAATGTTTTAAATTTTTCCGCTTGATTTCCAACGTAGCCCAATTTGATTACCAAACAGCCTAACTTTGTCCTTTGTTATTTCTTCAGGTAAATGTGGTATCTTACATTTGACGTAATAAACGTTTTTTACAACGTTAATATTAGATTTAGAAAGCAAAGAATCACGATGAAGAAGTTCGAATAGCTGCATCCTCTTGACGGCTATATTAGAAGCTGTTGAAAAAATGAAAAACAAAAAAAAAAGTACTTCCGAGGATCTCCGACCCCAAGGACAACTTTTATTAAAGAGTTTACTTATTATACTACAATATTATATAAAATTTAGGATGAAACAAAACGGGCTTTTTTTCCTACTCCACCAAAGTGAGGTAAATGGAGGCGTTTTTATCAAACGTCACAAAATCGTATAAAGTAACTAAAATATGTACCTACAATATACAATACTTACAAAAATTGAATTACTTACTTGAAGAGTAAGAAGATATAATTATATAACAACTTTGGCTCTCAGATCAGTCAGGCGTGACTAAGAAATTTATCAGTGGTTGATGTTTGCGGTCGGCTCTACCCGACTGCTTCCTAGAATTCTCGTTTTGGTATAAAAAATCGCATATAATACACATTTACCTACTTAAATATGCCTTTTATTTAGGATTTCTGAGAATGTTTTTTTGTTAATGGCCGCGTAAATAGGCTTTTTCGACCACTGTAGGACGTAAGGAAGTCAGAAAGATAAGACGGACTGTTAGTACGGAGAAATTTATGCAGAAGGACCAATGCCATAACATCAATAAAGTGAAAAAGGCCGCAACCCAGCAAGGAATTTTGCACACCAGACACATGATGAATGAGGTAGAACGAGGGACTTAACAAGTTTGAAGCGAATAAATGGCGATAAAAGACTATAATATAGCCAGAGTTTGCGTAAAGTGCCATAGATCTTGGAGATCATAAGTGAAACATGTTTGCAACAGGATAGTTTGGAGTTAATAACAATACCAAGATTATTTATACAGTCAACAATAGGAAGAGGGGTATTATCAAGTAAGAGAGATGGGATGTTGTCAGTGGACAAAGAGCGGCGACTAAGAAATTAGGATTGAGTTTAAGGAAATTGAAAGAGCACCATTCATTAATTTGGGATAAAGTACTATTGAAATCAGAAATACAGAGTTCAAGCTGACTAGGAGGACATGATGTATACAGCTGGAGATCATCAGCATATAGATGAAAGGAGGAACGATGGATAACAGAGGGAAGATCATTGACATATAGCGAAAAGAAAAGAGGGCCAAGTATAGAGCCTTGCGGAACTTCCAAAGGCGCAGGTAGAAACGAGGATTCAACATTGTTATGGTGGACACACTGAAGTCTATTAGAGAGAAGAGAATAGAAAAGTCGAATAGCAGAGGAAGAAAAGTGGTAGAGTTGGCTAAGTTTGGAAAGCAGAACAGAGTGAACCACAGAATCGAAAGCCTTAGAGAAATCCAGAAGAACCAGAATCGCAATATCACCCTTGTCGATCGCAGAACGCAAGTCAGTCGTTACCTTTAATACAGCTGTTTCACAGCTATGGGATCTACGAAAGCCGGATTGGAATTTAGAGATGAGGTTATTATATTCAAGATGTTGCAGAACTTGGGTATAAACAAATTTTTCAAAGCCTTTGGCAAGGAAGGGAAGAATACTGATAGGACGAAAATCTGTTAAGTCAGCAGGAGAGGATTTTTTAGGTAAGGGAATGACTCTGGCTTTCTTCCAAAGCTAGGGAACTTGAGAAGTTGTCAGGCAGTAATTGTAGATATGCGTGATAGTTTCCACGATTAGTGGCAAGAGTAGCTTAAGAAAGCGGGGGGAAAGCTCATCACAGCCTATGCTATTGGAAGAAATAGATAGCAATATCTCAAGGACTTCAAGCGAGTCGACACAGCGGAAGTTAAAACCATCAGAACTAAGTGAGTCAAAGCAGAAAGGAAGTGGATGCAGAGGTAGGGGTAGACTGAATGAAAGATGAATTGAGAAGGTTCACATCAGTCTCAAACGGGACTACCGCAGGAGCATGAATGCCCAGCGAGCGAAGATTAGCATAAAGCTCTTTAGAGTTTAGTTTTGGGTCAAGCTTACGGGAATAGTACTCACGCTTCAAAGATTTAACCTTGCTATTTATAAGGTTTCGAAGCTGTTTGTACTCATTACGGTAACTGAGATTCCTAAGCGAATGGTTACTTGGGCGCTGGTCTTGGGCGAGGACATTCTATAATAATCAACATCATAGAAGAGATTCCGGAAGCGAAGATGCTATCGGACGGCATGCCCTATAAAATCTCAAAATTTAAGCAACCTTCTGTACATATACAGGAAAGGCTTACCTGGACTTTTCCTAAAGTTTTGCCGGGCGGGCTAGTATGGTACACGGATGGCTCTAAAACGGAGACAGGTGTAGGCGCAGGAATCTGGAGTGAAAGTCCCAGATTCAGCAAGGCTATAAGTCTAGGCACTCTGGCAACTGTCTTTCAAGCAGAGGTGTACGCTATTCTGGCATGCACTCATGAGAACTTAAGAAGGGCCTACCAAAATAAACGGATTTTTATCTTCTCTGATAGCCAAGCGGCAATTAGAGCGATAAGGTCCCGTAGGACCAAGTCGAAATTAGTTTGGGACTGCGAACGTGCTCTTCATGAGTTGGGCGTTCTCAATTAAATTACACTTGTCTGGGTCCCAGGTCACCGGGGCTTCGAAGGCAATGAAAGTGCGGATGCCCTGGCTAAACAGGGCTCTGATTTAGAATTCATTGGTCCAGAGCCGGCTATTGGGGCACCGTCCAGCTTGCTGCAAAGGGCCCTGGCCGATCGGACCTTGATGAAACATACTGAACGTTGGAGGTCCGCGCCTGGACTGGCCAACTCTAAGCGGTTCCTTCCAGGGCCGTCCGCTAAGACGGCCAAGGAATTATTACTGCGCAGCAGGAGCGATGTTAGGACACTTGTTGGCCTAATTACCGGACACTGTGCCCTAAATTACCACTTATGGAAGATAGGAAGGGCAGAGGACCCTACATGTAGGCTTTGCCTAGAAGAGGATGAGTCTGCCCTCCATGTTCTCTGTGAGTGCCCTGCAATAGCGAGGAGCAGGGTCTCTCTGTTCGGGAAGTCCCTGCTCGAACACTCAAGTCTAAGCGACAAACCACTAGGCAGACTGCTGAACTTGTTCAGGCGGTCTGGCCTACAAATATGAGGTGTAGGGGTTGTAGTACAATAGGCCAACTAAATGGCCGCAGTACCTTTGGACCTAATACCTCACACAAGAAAAAAAAAAAAAAAAAAAAAACTGAGATTCCTAGTCCTGCGATAGCGTCTATACAAGAGCTCCCGCTGAATTATAAGGTCACGGACTTCGCGAGAGAGCCAGGGACAAGGAGAGGAGGGACTACGTGTTCTTGTAAGTAACAAGGGGTACACATTGATCATAAGCAGATAAATTGAATGAGGTCAAGATATCGACTTTGGTGTCAACAGAAGTTGTGTTGTAGATAGCATTCCAGGGCATAGAGGATGCGACTTCAGAAAGCAGGTCAGAACTAGCATTCCTAAATTCGCGATAAGAAAAGGAGGAAGGTGCGGAGCAGGGAAGAAAATCAAAACGAGAAGAGAGCAATAGGATATCATGATCAAGAAAGCTAGGAGGGGAGATTTGATTGAATTTTAACACTGAATCAATGGATGTAGCAGTAAGAACATCAAGTTGGGACGGGTTTTGGCAGTGCAGATAAGTTGGGAGTTGATTTAAAACATGTAAATCCAGAGATTCAATAAAATGTCTGAGGGTGTTCGCACGTGTATTAGCTTTCAACAGATCAACATTAAAGTCGCCAGCAGCAATTATATTCTCATAGCGGCGAGAAAGGCTAGAGACAAGATTGTAAAACTCAGCAGCGATGTCTGGATTGAATAAATTAGGAGGACAGTACACATTGATCACAACACAACTATCGCCAGCAGACTTTATTTCGACAGCTATGAACTCAAAATGAGAGCCACTGGACTTGCCTACCACTCTAGACGAGAGCGAAGTTTACATATATGACAACACCACCACCGGTACGATCAATGCGATCGTTACGATGCATCGAAAAATTTGGAAATGAAACAAAGGATAAGGGAATTTCTGGTTTCAACCAAGTTTCACTTACCAGAAGGACGCGCATTTTCGTATGTTTAAACATATGTATATCTCAGCTCCTCCATTTTATTTTTTAAACTCCTAGCATTCAGAACGCATAAGTTCAGCCCAGAGGATGAGGAACTAACATCCTTTGTAGCATTCCCTCAAAGTGCACTCGATTAGCAGAATGATTGGTAATAGTGACTAATAAGATGCACAGCCACAAGCACAAAAGCAAACATGAGGTAGAATATAAGTACGAGAAGAGAAAAGAAAAGAAAGAAGGAAAAAAATGTAATAGAGCTCATAAAAGAAAGAGTTAACTTATAACTAAAAATTAAATGAAAAATCAAAACAAAATTAAATATAAATGTGAAAAAGGAAGAAAGAAAAAAAACATCAATAATAATAATAACAATAGTAATAATAATAATAAAAAAAATAAAAATAAAAATAATAATAATAATAAAAATTAAGATATTTAGAACATGCATTCATACGCATTCATAAGCACAGCTCAATGGTAAAATCAGGCAGCTCCAAGCACATATTCATATTCTCATAGAGGAGAGCCAAAACAATCTTTAAGGTCCAGGGCAGAGGTGAATACTAAAATAATTGAGCGTTTGTGAAATGAAAAAAAAAAAATGAAAACGGTTTAACTCTTGTTCAAACTCTGATTTATTTAACAATAACCACCAAGTTTCATTTAATCATAAAAACTATCAAACTATTCGTATAAAACTTATAAAGGTTTTATTTAATTATTTTTATTATAAACTTTTGGACGAACAAATCGGACCGCGCCCTTTGGAAATTAACTCTGAACTGAACTTTTATGAAAAGCTAAAGTTTTCCGTTGGGACGCGTTAGCTATCTATTCTCACGGTGAGGACAGAAAAATCTTAGGGATTGTTTGTTCCACCGGAAACTCGTGTAAAATATGCTTACTGTATGTCTAGCGCGACATGGGAAATTGCGAAATTGTTCTAAATAAAATTAAGTGAATATGAGACTTGAAAAGTGAACTTTAACTGGAATTTTTAGGTTCAAATAATAACATTAACTTTTGATAAGAAATGAATAGGATATTACAGGATTTTAAATGGGAGATCATATGATAGGCTTTACTGTAACAGTGAATCTGCGTGGCTGCTGATTACGTTCGAATTGGACATAAACATGGCCACGCCTGGTAAATACGGAGGTGACGAGATTCCTCTTAAGAAGTTACGTGCCGTCTGATATATGTCGTGATTCTTCGATGTCAAACTTTCAGTAACACGAACTACACTGTCAGTGGCGAACCCAAGGTTTAGTTTCTTCAAAGTTAACGTCCCATGTTGACGACTTTTTTTCAAAAATTCCAGCTGCTCATTGGCAGACGGAAATTTAGCAATAAGTAGAGGTAAACTCTCTTTCCTGATGGCCTCAGACTGTGTGGGGGAGCCACGACTCTGTTGTGGACGGAAAACATGGACATATGGGGAGAGATCCAGCGCCGTAACTAGGCATGTGCAGGCGGTGCGGCGCACCAGGGCCCCCGGCCCCGAGGGGCCCCCGAAGATTTTTTTTTTAGAATTACAATTGCAAGTTACAAATAATTACGTGCAGTCGAGAATATTTGGCTGTAAAAATATCTACCTTAAGCCCTGGACAGACATGTGATTTCGATATCATAATATTCCTAATATTATAATATTCGGATATGTCTGTCACCCCCATATCATAATATCAAAACGCAACAACATGATATTAACGTAATATCGAAACACAGCTGATTTTCATAATATTAACATGATATGAGTTATTTCTAGTGAGAGCAGCGCTATTTTTCGCTAGCGGAAATTATAAAAACTCAAACTTTTGCTCTTTTGAAATATCAAGTTACCTTTAAAATTTTTATATTTGTTTAGTTTTGCATAGTTACTATAGTAACTATTTATTAAAGTAGAATACGAACCTGAAATAAAGAAATATGTGCGAACGCTTAGAAATTTAAATTCCAACTGTCAAAAATACAACTGCCACAGATATCATAATATTATGTCTGTCACTACTTAGTTTATTTTGATATCGTGATCTCAATATTATGATATCGAAATCACATGTCTGTCCAGGGCTTAATACAGAATATAGTGTAATAGTATGTGCACACATAAATGTATGAGAAATAAAGAAATTGTTTAAACCAAAGTATAATGCTGTTTTCAATTTCTCACGACCTTTGAACCCTTTTTTTACTGGGCTTCGAAAAGGCTTCGAAATCACTTTTTTTTTTTAGAAATTCATTTTCAAGGGCCCCTTACGAAATCTTGCACAAGGGCCCCCGAGACCCTCGCTACGGCGTTGGAGAGATCACGTCCAATAGTTGACGCAACAGCATTCTAAATCAGTCTAGGATTTTCACCCTCACTGCCGCACAAGACTAAATCTTGAAGCCTAGACTGGCGACGTAGATCCTCCAGTTCATTCGAGACTGTGGCTAAGTCATGCTGCACAGTCTCAACTTCGTCTCGCAGCTTAACTATTTGATTATTAAATGTGCTGCTCACCTCGTCAATTTGCGCCGACAGCCGGGACAGCTCGATTTTAATCCTGTCATCGAAAGCAGCAAACTTTTCATCAAGCAGCCGATTAATGCTTGACATCAGCTTCTTTTCAAGCAGCTCGAAGCTGTGTTCGGGGTCAGCTACAGATGTAGACCTAGGAGTATTACTGCTGCTGGTGTCGTTACGTCTGCGAGTATTGCCCTCCGGAGTATTGCTTCTAACTGTATTGCTATCAGCATTTCCTGTGCCCGATTGAAGTTGATGCGTTTTAGACATTTTGATTTATTTTGTTTTAGAGGTAGATTTTATAGCAAACCAGAGCGCACTGACACGATATGTTCCCGACTACAGGATAGCAAATTATTAAGAGATCGAAAAATGAAGAAAGAAAACAAGTTGGAATAAATTAAACTCGGAATAAACAGCGCAAAGCTTTAAATAACTGGAACTTCGCAATACACGACTAGTGCATTATCAAGTTCACTCAAAATTAGTTGCCAAGTAGGTTGCAGTTTTGAACAAATGATGGTTGCACATTTGCTTTTGTGAATACCATGCTAATGATAGATTTGCGCAACCATGAAATTATGAAAAGGGCCAAGACATTAACAGGAGATGTGCCTCACCTCGAAAACCAACTTTTCCCAGTTTATGTATTAGCTTTTGGTGATTCACAGTGTCAAATGCCTTTTTCAGGTCCAGAAAAATACCAATCACATTTTCATTACTGTCGATAGCACGATTTATGAACCCAGACACATCACAACACCAACAATTTTTCTCTTTGCTTCATTGAGCAGAATAGGATTGAGAACTTTTAGAGCAGGCGCGATTCCACACAAGAAAGCATCAGCTGTATCCTGGTTGCTGGTTTGTGGATTTTCCGTGTTTGCTTTCTCAGCCTCTTTTCTCTGACTTGCTGGGGAGTCTTGTGGTTTCACTTCACGTCCTGATAATTTCCTTTTGCTTGCCGAAGGAATGGCAAAATTACGTCTGTCTGCTGATACCTTATTCGTAGTTGATAAAAGTGAAACTGTTGCCCGAGTATTTGTGTCATTAGAAGTACCTGGAGCGCGTTCAAAAACTTTACTATGGTAAACCACGAGGTAAGCTGTGGTTATGCTGCATCACTTCACTTAACCACGGGAGTTTATGTTTAACCCACTGACATATAATAATGGACTGCTCATCAGCAATTATTCCCATACAAACCGATGGCACCAAAAAGGTATAGTCGCTCGCTTATCCATAAGCCCCCAAACTGACAGAAGCACTCAGAAATAAATTCAATTAGAAAAAAATAGACGGGTATAGTGATGTTTATATCTTTTGCGTTAAATCAATTAGAAAAAAGTAGACGGGTATAGTGATGTTTATATCTTTTGCTCTTTTCCCCATAAGCCCCCGGACAGAATGTCAGTTGCTAAGACAGGCGTTAAGAACTTAAATCAGATACACATAAAATTTGCAAATTAATGAAAAAAAGGCATTTTAAAAGGTGAAAAAGTAAAAATAGTGTTTATTAATTTTTTTAAACAAAATATTTGTGTTGTTTTAATGTTTTACGTACGTATTTAAAAAAATATAAATTTCAAAAGTGATTCCGGTGTTTACATGGAGTGAAAAAAGGTTTTTAGCATATGGAACAAATTGGTGCCATGAACAATTTCTCATAAGCAGTCCATTCTATATGTCAGTGGTTTAACCACAGAGGTTTTTGAACGCACTGTGGTTAACTACAAGGTAAAGAAGAAGAAGAAAAACGTCAAAATTTGTTCATGAGAAAATAATACTACAAGTGTGATTTGTGATTTTTAAAGATTTTGATTATAAATAATAATGGAAAATAGAAAAAAAAAATTGTTGTTAATTGTGGCTACTTTAGGAAAACATTTCCACAGTTCCCTGAATAGTGCTTTAAATATGGTAACTTCGCCAAACTATCTATATGAATTTACATGTAGTTAATAAGTTTCATTCATTTAGATTATGGAGGATAACATATCAGAATCAAGCGAAGAATCGGACAGCGATGATGAATTGTTGTATACGGCGGTTGTTGCAAGTGCACATTTCAAAAACGAACCTAATCGTATTTCGGGGTTCATAGAAAGAGTTGTTAGAAACCACAACAACACCGAGTTTCAACAACATTTCCGTTTGACGAGGCAGGCGTTCGAGTTTCTATTAGCTAAAGTTGCTGGAAATTATGAAAATAGAGAGGTAGGACGACCAATGATTGATACCGAAAAGC